>JZLH01S0009232.1:73760-84101 GCA_001188425.1 Eucidaris tribuloides
TTTTACTTTTTTTGTATAAAATGCAAATATGAACAACAGCCAACCGAAACACTACGAATCCAAAAGGGCAATGGTTCATTGCAATTCAACAAAACTATTACTATACGTGGGGCATGTAAGACGTTCAATTTATGAATTGTCGTTTTCCAAAAAGAGACATGTGTACACGGCTCTTATCTGTTCCAAGAACGTTGTCTAGCAGACATTAGACGCAGTGTTAATGAGGTTTTATTGTCGTTTTCCAAAAAGAGACATGTGTACACGGCTCTTAACTGTTCCAAGAACGTTGTCTAGCAGACATTAGACGCAGTGTTAATGAGGTTTTATCTATCTGATAAGTTTTTGTAGCAGGAATCGCGATAGCGTCATCGGGAATAGAAGTACTAATCCTGGTCACCTCCTTTCTAGGGGCGGAGGGAGCATTTCATTGAATTCTTAACTTTGGACATTGCGTGGCATGCAATCTATACAGGACACAAGCAGCTGCGACCCCCGGGGGAGGGGGCACTGCAATTCCAAGGGGTACACCATGCGCGTGTGAAAAAAATCTTTTAACAGAAGCTTTACTTTAAAGGGATGCGCCGCTCGTAATCCATGTACATTCAATACCATTCGCTTGCCCCTATTGCAAGGCCGGGCGTAACAACAATCGAGGAGCTGCGAACAGAATTTCCGTTGAAAGTAGGGCCGTGTACATTTCGCCTTTCTTCCGTTGAATGCCTGCTGCATAGGGAAATGAACACAATTCGTGCGCGCTCGTTTTCCGAAAGTATACGGGCATTCCCGAATATTACCCGAGCCGGGCCAGCTCGAAAACGTCACGATATGCGACTTTTCGGTCCCTTTAAAAGGGTATCTTTTCAGACTTGAATACTTGTTTACGTACTCAGCAGAAGGTTAACTTTCAAAGGATATCTTTTCAGACTTGTATACTTGTTTAGGGCATTCTGAGATCGACAGATAATTACGTGTTTAGGGTCCATTTTGAAAGTCCATACACGCAAATGGTGTACACCATGTAATGACACTGCCCCCACCCCCTTCCCGGGCTGCGACCTGAATCCTAAGAGTTAATCTTAGACTAGATAAAAGTATGTTTACTTCATGTGTCATACATGCATAGTCATGATATCTCACAAATAAGATGATTGAAACCTACCTTTATCCTTGTTGTGCCTGGCACTTTGGTGGTTTTATGGAGTTTCACCGCCAATTTGCTTGTTTTGCTAGCTGCCAAAAATAATTATAAATCACAATAATTGGTAAATGATGAATTGTAAAAACAACAGTTTACAATTGAATGTAAGTCAACTAATAGAGACATAACTAGTGGTAATATGTACAAATTGTTCAAGGTGAAGAAATTTATCTAGTAGGTATTTTAGTTACTTATCCTTTTGTCTCGTGTTCTTTAAAATGACTAGTAGCATTCCCACAAAAAACAAGAAAACAAAATTGTGCTTCATTTGTACCACAACGTTTAAACATAACATAAACACATAACATAAGGTGTGTAATACGCACCATAACTTTAACTGTTCTGTTTTGCTACCCAAACTGCATAGCACATGAAAACCTTATTCTAAAGGTAATAAATGTTTCAACACCTAACTACTGAGTTTTACTTTCAGCAAATCAAACGAAACACTAATGAAAATTTGATATTCATTCTTCATTGGATTACTGAACAATAATGACACCTAGATAAATAATGAAATAAAACACCAGATTTCCGTCAGCAATGTGAGTTTTGGTGCGAACTAAATGGAAGATTCGTTAAATGGTAGGCCTACAAATAGTTTTTAAATATATTTATTGTGTGTATTGGTCACTCGTGTTGTTTACATGCATAAATTATATAATTAGAATGCAATATACAATATCACACTTAATGATGATTTAACTTAAGATACTGATAGTATATGGGTAAGTTCCTAGTAACATTTCTGACTTATTGAATTTTAAATATTAAACAAATCGTTATAATCTCTCCGTAGTACATAAGACACATTGCTACTGCAAACTCTTTAAATTAGTACATAAGTGACACGAAGCGATCGATCATTTTTTTTTTTATGCAGCCTCTAGATTATGAAACAGATTACCCTTGGATATCAGGATATCTCAAACAATGGAATGCTTGACATTAAAATTGAAAAAAAAACTTAAATTACATGCATGTAGTTCACACTAAGACATTAGGGTGTAATTGGGGTGTAGTAATTGATACAATAGAAAGGGTGTAACATTACACCGCATGGGGTGCAGAATGTATGTAAGAACTTAATTTAAAGACCGCAGAAATCACGGAATTTGAGGTATAAGGCGGAAAATAGCATTTTCAACAAAAATGAAATACAAACCATGCCTAAAAATCCCCCAAGTAATATTTGTTGAATAAATCTAAAGTAATTTATCAAAAAGATGCCTAATAAGGCCCCCCCCCCTCCAAAAAAAAAACCCTTATGCGTTACCTGTTACTATTTCTTTTTATCACTAATTTCACAAACTAACCTGGATTTGAGGCCTGGGCAACTTTAACATCAATCTCGACTATCAGTCCGAAATTCTGCTGCATGTCTGGCTGGCAAATTAAAACCAAGTCGTCTACATTCGCCTTAAGATTGTTGCCCGAGTCTGCAACGTAGTACACTGTTATAAAATAACAATGTGCACAAAATAAAGCCCCCAAAACAGAAACGCCATTAATCAATGAAACAAATCATAGAAATAAAAAAAATCACCCTGAAAACAAAATTAAAGGGTATTGACATGATATGACTGGGAGAAGTAAACAATGCTTCAAGAACCAAACTGGCTAAAACATATACAAATTAACCTAGAAAGGTCAAAGAGGCTATTTGGATAAAACAAAATTAAACCAGCACTCAGTGGACATTCTGCATACACATTATCACCAGTGTATATTCCGGTGATCTCTATACAGCAGGCAACTTTCAACAGTGGAAATAATCCATTTTACTTGAAAATGTCCACAGGATTGGACGAAATTTAGCCAGCAAATATCACAAGGTTGGTAGAAGCAGTAATTTCTTATTGTATTATTACCACTACCGAAAGTGTTTTGTATCATATACAAATGTATGCAACTATGTAGGCTGGAAGGATTTCTGTTGCATATGGTTACTTGTGGGGAAACGAGCGTTCATTTACCAGTATTGAATTATATATACGTATTTTGGTGCCCTGATTACAATTTGATCACGTACAAAGCTATGGAAAAAAACTCCTGCCTTTCGCAATGTGTAATGATATACATGTATTATTCAAAAGTATTGAACATTTTACGATGGAATTATTGTTACTTTAATCAGCTTTGTTTTCCTGTTAATGTAACAATTTAAGAAATTTAATTTTGCTAGGATAATATTGACTGTGATATTTTTATTTGAATAAAGCCTGCACAAGTAGTCTGTGAGCTAAAGTTTTATTTTGTATCTGGAAGTGTGCAAGAGATACACAGTCTTTGATAAAGAACGG
The DNA here is from genome assembly GCA_001188425.1 of Eucidaris tribuloides. Classification (NCBI taxonomy): domain Eukaryota; kingdom Metazoa; phylum Echinodermata; class Echinoidea; order Cidaroida; family Cidaridae; genus Eucidaris; species Eucidaris tribuloides. The sequence goes on from JZLH01S0009232.1 coordinate 77,262, forward strand.
CGGGCTTAGTGCAAAAACAGTATCCCCCAAAATAAGCATGACATGCTTATTTTGTACATTGTACACAATATTTTAAGAAGAATAAAGATCTTTCATTAACCACGTCAGATTGGTCACAAAATTTTGTCTTGCCAGATGCAGACTATTAGTGCAATCAAACGGATTATTACCTGTTCTTGTTGTTGATTCTGTGTTTTCCTCGTTTGGACCCGGTGTTTTATGTCGCCAAATGCAAGATAACTCGGATGGTCGACCGTGTAAAATCTGAATCAAAGAAGACAAGTTATCGCTGTAAGCCTGTAACAATCACTATGCACCAAAACCGTCAAGTATCGCTGTATGTGTATGTGTTTAAAAAGCATGCAGTTGTGAAGTTTACTTCAACATTCAAAATTATATAATTTCGCACGCGTGAATAGACCAAACATATTCTGTGAGGGAAACTTGTTAAAAGTGGGTTGATCAAATCCCCTACAACCTACAGTTTTTTTAAAATCCCCATACGGTAAGGGGTTTCCCCTACGAGTTGTAGCATTGTTTCATTGTCGTGTCTGAGCGCAAGATTCTGTTGGCAAAACTCATCCCCCCTTGAAAAAAGTTTAGCCTCAGGATGTTTTTGCATGAACACCCATGTACCATTGCCCTTTCAAAGAATACACTTCAAAACAATAATATAATAAAAGGTATCCCTAGTACTAGTCTACTAACCTGTTCCCATATTTCCATCAGAGCAAATAGGATGAAAGTCTTCTTGTAGCTGGTTATATCCTCATAACACTTCGTATTTTCTTGAAGACTTCCATACAAGAATGATTCCAGCAACATTCCTGCCGTAACTATAGACATGAAATATTGATAGATATTAAATTTAGCCTAAGTGTGAGCAGTACCTACGCAAAATCAGTGAAAGAATTCTTGAAATAAAGAGGAAAACACATCGGAAAGTCATCTCAATTAGTACAACAGACAGATATTTAGGAGTAGACCCATGATAAGTTTTAGATATTTCCTCTTCATAAATCCATCTTCAGGGAAATATCGAAAACATAATTGGCTGTACACGGTATACATAGCTCATGCTAGGCAGGCTGAAGCTGAATTGTGTATGGCACACAATTCTGTGGCTCATGTATCCTTCAGCCTGTCAGCAAGGCAGTAATTATACAGCGCCAAAGAAGGGGTCCATGGCTGACAGTGTTGAAAGTGTTGAAATGGCTATCACACTGGGTTTTTACTTTTCATTTTTGACGAAGTGTGTGGGTTCTTTAACCTGTCGAGGTGTTTTTGTCTTGACACGACACCTCCGGTTTTACGTCCTATAACACGGATGAGGTAATATGGATAAAGTGCCTTACCCAAGAACCAACCGCCATGATGTTGACTCGAACCAGGGATCGCTAGATTGGGAAGCCAGGCTTTTACCCACTATGCCATGACGCTTCACAATTTCTGTGTGTTGCTCTATTTAAGAGCACTATGTAAGACTATATACTATTGCAAGTTCTCCAACCGAACTCCACTCCGAACCCAATGTTCGATTTCTGCTTTAATGACTTGATAACTACTATATTACCACCACTGATCTATTCTACCCCCATGATTTTTGTCAGTTTTTCCGTTATGAGTGTAAGTATACCTTGTAGATGTCTCTGAAAGTACAACTGGAATCATCATGATAGAGTGAGTAAATTCAAAATAATTGTGTCAAAATGATTAAAATAGAACATAATGCTAAATTCACCGAACAGCGGGACAGAGTCTTATTCAATGCAATCATCATTTTAGATTTAGCTTTTGAACATCGACTAAAATGAATGAATGAAATCTTTCTATTGTTCCAACGTCATTTTTTGTGATGTTAGAAAGACGTACTAACCTCCACTGCTTTGCTGAAGCCAGGTTGCATTCCAAGATAGAATACAACCGATTATGTTGTCCTGTGTACACGCATTGTTCACGTCCGCCTGTATGAGACCGACAATACGACAATTTGTAAAAGTGCAAAGTTTCATCAAGATCGATAGATTACATTTTCTGTTAATATCTAGGAACTTCACAGACCACATACGCCGGAATTAGCTACCATTCAGTTACTGTTATAGGGCTAGACAAAAAGACGACTCAAAGTTACACGTTTCATACATAATTCCACCATTATTCTTAAAATAAATCAAATCCAAATGTGCAGATTACACAAGGAATGTTGTCTGTTGGATGCGCTGTGTGTAAAAATTATCTGATTTCCTTCCTAGCCATGATATCAAGCATTCATCTTGTATTTTTATTCATGTAGACGGTTGAGGTTAATTACTTGCTCATCTCGTTTTCTACATAAACTGCCAAAAAATGCACCAAAAACTATCTCGTTTTGTTCTTTTAAATATGTAATTTTTGTTTGCACGAGGTAAATCATACTTTTAATTAAAATCATCTATACAGGTTTTAATATCACTCAACAGGAAAAGCGAGAAGTGGGTTTGGTATATATTTCTAGGAATTCATTAAAAAAGTTAATTTCATTCAATTAATTTTTTTTAAAGTCCAAATGCCCAAATTTTTTCAAATTCATAATTTCGTGAATTTGATATGAATTGAGAAGGAATAGTTACCCGAAAATATGCATTTTTTTGAAAATTTGAGGGAAAGGTATTTTCAACAAATTTTAGGCAAATACTTTTTCCCTTTTGTCTGACTTAAACTTAAGAAAGAGCAGAGTCTGCTCTTTCTGATGAGGTATAACTCAGATAACCTCAACACCTTATTAACCCTTTGGATGCTATAATGTAAAATATAGTCGAAAATTTCAAAGGTACCCCGTAATCTCGGGGGTCCCCCCCCCCGAGATTTTTCATTAATTAATTTAAAAAAAACCCCCGAAAGATATTCAGAATCTGTAATTGGTGTGATATGACCTTTGGGCATTAAGCTTTCAAATAAAAAAAATCCCCAAAACTAAACTTGGGCTTTAAGTGTACATATCAAGTAAGGCAATATTTTTCAAATTAGAGAACATTTACTGTTAAGGCCCTTCTGCCGGGAACATATACTAGGACCCGTCTGCCGGACAACCAAAACTTACCACAGGAGAATCTGTTGGCGATCGAACATGCGCCTGAGCCACATCTGTTTCATGTAAAGATTTGGACGTCCGGTCGCAGGTACTCGGCACATAACAAGAGAAGATATCTGATTCAGATGAACTGAGTGATTCCGACGTAAAGGAGCCATGTGGCTTAGTGATACCTTCCCCATCCATCAAGTAGTGGACACCACCACCACTGAGATCAATGACATCTCCCTGAAGAAGTGTTTGATCTCCTGTCCGTATATCCATTTCTCCGCCTGTAAAGATTGTCGCCACGTTTGCTTGATCGGCATTATCTGCGCCGTCTTACAAATTTTGTATCAGTACAACACGAGTGTGAATTGGAAGAAGGACATCTTCCAGTATGGTTCAAGGCAGTATTTACCGCTGTGAGGTCGGGATTTGGATTATACTCCGCTGGCAGTGTCTCTACCTGATTTGTAGTTTCATTTTCCTGCATCTCATTTGTGTCTTCACGTAAGAATTCTGCAGAAACCTTTACAGATGGCCAATCTGTTATTACCGAGCTATCATCAGAACCCTCAGAATCAGTATTACATTCAGAGTCAGCTAGAATGAATGTAACTTTGCTGGCATTAGAGTCATGATATGAAGTATTTCGGACAAGTTGGTGAGATTCAGTTTCCGTTTCTTCAATATGATGTTCATCTCCTGGCATTGGTTTCTCTTCACAAGCAAAGTCACTTTCTTGCACCCCATCAGTTTGTTGAGGTATTGGTTCCTCAGAATCGTATTTAGGTGGCAAATTACGTATGACCGTACTATCAGAGTCATCAGAATCAGTACTCAAGTACTGAGAATTGGGTACAGTAAATGTTACGCTTTGGAGATCAGAAACATAACTTGAAGTCTTATCATCTTCAGACATCATGTTTTCAACCAACTCTGTCTCGTTCGTGTTTTCCTTTTTTATCTTGAACCCGGCTTGTTCAGGAAATGCAACAACGGAATCATCAAAATCTGTCGATTTTCTCCGGACGAAGCCTTCATCGCACTCTTTCCTATTCTCATCATTCCTTTGTCCCAAGTCTTGACTTCCTTCAGCAATCTCTTGGAGCAACTCTTGGGAATCCTTACCTCTTACTTCTTCTTCCTCATAAAGCGTTAAGAACCACTTTGTTCGGTCTCTAATATCACTTTCAGACCAACCATTCTTTTGACAAGGAAGGAGAGTCTTTTCCTGATCTAATGTTTTCTTATTATTTGGCATATCTGCATTAGTAGACAAATTCCCAGAGTCTGCATTTTGTTGACCGTTTTCAAAGCCATTCCCTGTCGAGTACATTTCGTGTAAGTTTCGTTTCTCATACACATCGGTCGATTCAACATCTGAAAATTGTGATTCCTCTCTCTCACCAATCAGTGCGTCTTGCGGGCCATCGTTATACTGGTCACTGAATCTTTCCATAGCCATAGGTTTTATAACCCTTATTGTTCGTATAAATTCGTTTTCCTCAACAATTTCAGTTTTCGGTGGTATCAATTTATATCCACTATAGTCGAAAAGTGTTGACCTCTTTGAATGATATAATGCCTATTTCTTTTGGCTCTTCTGCGATCATCAAATGTCCATTTGATACAGAAGATACAGTGGGGTTTGTGCCCACATCCTCATGTGTGTTAGTGGGGCCTCTATTTTCGATATCTGTTGATTGTTTGCGTTTACATCTATATAAATCTGAGTTGTGTTTTTTCACAGATCTGTCATCTGCAACCATTCCATGGCGACACGATGATTCCATTCCGTCACTCTGTTTCATGATAATCTCTACGGAATATTTTATTTGATCTTCTCTTTGATGTTGCGTAGGGATTTTCATTTTCACTCATCTGCAACGATGACGCTCCACAATTCTTCAACTCTGCCAGGTGAAAAATAGCAAAGGAAGCTTGAATATTCCTTCGCATGTCTAGAAAACGTGTAATGACAACATACATTGCTGCTGCTCATAAGCATCAGAGCAAGCTGCCAATTCTACATAATATGATGACTCACAAAACATGTAACCGCTGCTAATTTAAACATGTCGTCTTTATTGTGACAGTTCTGCTTAAATCTTGATGTAACGATATTATTGTTTCACAGCATGGAATAAAGGCAATAACTTTAGACAGCTAATAGACTTATTTCATGATTCTCTCTGCCTTCGTGGTCGACTTCCAGCCTACGCAAATTTTTCCTAATAGGCATGAAATGAGATAGGATGACGAATTATTGATATCTTAGACAGAATGCTTTAACCATGATAAACCAATGCTGGTGCTGATATCCTTCTCGACACACCGCCTGCATGTTTTACGGCGAAGGATCACGGTCATCGCTCGAATGTTAATACATTAAGAAACCATGTAACGCACTTGTGCCAATCTGGCAGATTCCAGTACGAAACTTCGCGTTCAATTCGAAGTTCTTCTCTAAATTTGCAGCTGAAAAATTAATTCATGCCCTCATATCTCCCCGTCTGATTTTGTAACTCACTTTTTGTAACCTCCGCAGAGAGACATTTAAAGAATACAACGTCTACAAAATTGCTGCTGCCAGATACTCACCTACACCAAGAAAACCACCCACATTACCCTAATCCTCGCTCTCTTCACTGGCTCTCCTGTTGATAAACGCATAAATATCATGACACTCATCTGCCCCTGTTTTACCTACAGCACACCCTAAATATCTACACCCCTCCACGAACTCTCCGTTCCCCAAACTCACAAATTCTACAGGTACCTCGATTCAAACGGAATTGGGGGGGGGGAGCGTTCTTTCTCACACACAGGCCCAACACTCTGGAATAATCTCCCTATCCCACTACGTCAAGCAAAATCTGTACAAGTATTTAATCAAACCTGAAAACTTACCTTTTTAATTTAGTATAACACCTTTTAATTTTTCACAACACACTTATCCATAAATTGCATTTATGTTTGTGTTTTCGTTGCATTTCTTTGTATAAATGTTGTTGTTTCTAATGCGCCATGGGCATCTTTTATTGGTGGAATGTGCGCTATACAAGAATTCACTATTATTATTATTTTAACATTAGATTTGTCCTAATTGTCAGACATTGCAAAATTATTCAAAATTCACACACACGTTTCAGCAAGCTTACAACTGAGGTCCCGTGGTAATAAAATTGTGTGCCTGTAGTGGAACAACTCGTTTATGAACCGGACTAGGTTTCATATGGAAAAGAAGTAAAACCAAAATGATGAAGTTTACTTACCCTCAGATAATAACGGGTACTTCTTCAGCCGAACTACTGGCTTACTAAGAAGTGCAGATAGAATCAGGCGCATTGTAGATTTGGGATCGGTTTCATTTAAAGACACAGGCTGACATTGTTGAGCTTCAAATTACAAAAAATTGTCAAACTTTGCTATCTGAGCTACATGTTCATAGTTGTATTTCAAGGGATAAATAAGAACCCTAGAATATACAAGTTTGGAAATTTATGCCCCCCCCCCCCCACTGGCAAGATATGAATTAATTAACAATTAGTAGTCGGGGCGAGTACAAAATAGCCTAGATCTACACACAGTAAGTCTATGGGAGGAAATGGGCAGGTGAATCCGGTCAACTTACCATTTTCACTTTTTAAAGCACTAAATAATCACTTTGAAGTGAAATTGTGTAAGGGCTTCATTTTTAGACCTTGTCAAAAACAATTGGAGCATGGAGGATTATGTAGCTCACATATTTTTATATAGTGTGGTCATTGTTAGCCTGTGGCTTT
>JZLH01S0009232.1:86470-98165 GCA_001188425.1 Eucidaris tribuloides
ATATATATATAATCAATCTTTACCAGGATTAAATCCCACCTTATCACACCCCTGGATCAGGACACACAGGAATTAGCTTTTACCGTAATGTTTGACCCTACCAGGCTTCCATTGTCAGTGCTGGCAAATACTCTAGAGTGGTCACGCAGTTGATTTAGTCTGATCGAGTTACTACTGAAAGTTATATTTTTGTAAGATATAACTGATCATTTTCCTTACATCTGTGACATATAAATTAAACAATCCTTGGTGTATAAAATTTATATCAATTCACATCTATTCAACCGTCAAATCACCAGATAAATAACTGGAATTCGGATATGTCAGAGCACCCCTCAAACATGACCAATATAAAGAAGTTTTAAATTCACATTAAGGTAAGCTATAATCACACTTGGTATGCGTGCTAGATTTTTTATATATTTTCGATGATTAAAGGAATCTTAAGCTATGAAGATCTTTGCATGGTCGACAAACATTAATACTAAACAAATACCATTTTCTAAAAGAACATCGTGAGCAATAACATGGGTTATCCATTTCATGTCATTTTGTGTTTTACAAATCATGAAACTCACTCTAAATTTTTGGGGGAAAATGCATTTCTTTGCAAATTGTAAAACCGGCGTCTAGGGGAAAAAACAGAGATAAGTCGTACTTAATCGTGGAAATTTTGACCTTAAATTTTTACATCGATAACTAGATCAGTAGTTGAAAATTGTTTCGAGTTAATAACGATATCATCCTTTGGTGAAATAATAGGATTTAGCGCCTTTTGACTACTAGCTCTACTATACAAACACCACCACTGCTGGGTAAAGACAACTATTATAACATTAAACGTATCAATCAATCTACTGCTCTTATCAGTTGGATCGATCAAGGTTGTATGCGAAGTATGGCATATTTATAGTATATTTGATAACAATGCAAGGCTGACGTTCACTTCGGTGAGATAAGGGAGATTTGACGAAAAAGAAAATCTAGAAAATGAAATATTTAAATAATTTGTAGTCAGATTTTTGGGCTTGATTTAATCAGAGTTGGGGATCTTCGTCGACAGCTTCGACGTCTTTTCAAGCAGTAATTTGTTAGCTGTTTGAAACCGTGTTTCGCCTATTAGCTAATGACGTACCTTATTATTTGACCACTATTTAAAACTTAGGTTTGAGCGAAAGATGAAAATTGGTACTCTCAATGGACGCAGTCCCAAGATTAGATGAGATGACTCAAGAGGAAATGACATACTGGATCTGATGGAGCGGCAGAATGGGGAGAGAAGAAATCAAGACCACAAAAGATCGGACTAGCACACCGGCGTTATTCCGACGGTGAAATTGCGAAGCGAACGTCGACAACATGGCAAGGGACCATGTAATAAACCAGTCGAACACACTTGAGAGTGAAAAGAATACGTCGTGGACAAAGTGGTATTTCATTTTTAGTGCCGATATTCAATAAGGCATTGTTTACATTGTTTTCAGTTTTCTATGCTGCCATTGTCTGAAATAAAGCCTGAAATTATTGAAGTTCAAAATGATTCATGAGTGTTTTCAAAAGATTTCCAATAGACAGCTGTGTGGCAGAATACTGTCACCTAGGACAATAATTCAATGCAAGTTATTTTTGTGTACATATTTCGCTAGTTAGACGTAACAACATACATGTAGAGTTTAATGGTCTTTGTTGTTCGTTCATTTTTGGTCATTCCAAACACTATCGTATAAGTCAAAATATCAAAATAAAATATAATATTGTAATAATAGTAATATTTGAGATGGGGAATTCCGCAATGTTAACAGTGCTGTGTCTTTAAGATACAAAATAAATATCTGTAACAAATGCTGGCCCTACGACTAACAGTTGATTTGGGATCTGGAGAAGATATTTAGAAACTAGAATGTTTTCAATTGTCTCGTAGTAAGAATATTTGGGCCTACATCTTCGGTTCTGTTCTTCCTACTGTTACTCATTAGTATTTTGTATTTTCTATGAACGTAGTCATTAGAATTGGCCAGCCTATATAAACTTAAGGTTTGAGGATGAAGACCTGTAGCTTGTACTTGTACTTTCACTTGACCGCAACCCAAGGATTAGATGAATGAAACAGGCATGAAAAGGAGTGATGCTGACAGGGGTGACAGATGAACGCGATGGTATTGCAAGAAAGAATCAGGATTATGACAAGTCGGAAGAATACATGCCGTGGGACAAAGTGGTAAGTTGCATTTCGGGCTAAATAATAATTATAATACTAAAAAAGAAATGTATACTAACGCTGGCGGCCTCATAGTTGGCCCTCGTTGGTATTGGGATTGACAAAATCAAAATCCAGAAATAAATAGTTTTTTTGTAGGTACAAGATATGGTGGAATTTGGAAAATTTGATCTCTTTGCGAATTCAGTCTGCTCTTGCTCAGCTACACAGTTTATGTATTTTGGCCTTTTTTTTCCCCTATGACCCCGGTAGGCCTTGTGAAATTGACCACCGTATAACTTTAGGTTTCAGGGGTGATGACTTGTACTCTCAAATGACGCCATACCCCAAGGATAGATGAGATGGAGGTGAGAGAAGATGGAGTGATGGCTGATGAGGGCCGGTAGATAAACGTGGATGGGTGTTCAAGAGAATCAGACTATGACAGGAAGACTACACCGTGGGACAAAGTGTAATTTGTAATTTTCACGCTAATAATTTAATACCGTTACTGTACTACGATTCTGGCCCTCAACTTCCGGTTGGGACTTGGATAGACACAAGAAATCTAGAAAACGAGAAGGTTTCAATGTTTTTCTAGACCGGTATGTGGATTGGTACAATAAATCCGAAGTTGGATCTCGTTGGCAAATCTATGCCTGTCTCAGCAAGTTCTATTGTCTGAATTTAAGTATTTTGACGCTTTTTCTAATAGCTTCAAAGTTGACGCACGCCCCCTTTTAAACTTTAGGATTTCAGGGGTGAAGACCTGTACTCACATTCGCATCCCAAGAACTAGATAGGATGACACAGAAGGAGATTGGTGACTGATGAGCAGCAGATAAAAAGGATGGCATTACAGAGAAACTGGACAGTGGAGACGAACTACCTCCGTGGGACAAAGTGTATGCATTTTCCAGGCTTATATTTTAATATCTAAAAGAGTAGGTTGACTGTCCCTCCCCACTTCTCCCGACAGGTAATGTATAGACAGAAGGCAAACGCATTCATGTTCTTGCCATATATGATGGTGCCTAAGAAGCTAACTGTTTCCCTTGAGTTCTTGTCCTATCAGGACCGCCTCTCATATCAATTAATCAATTTTATATTCGATCGAAGTCGCCAATGTTACTCATAGTGGCATGTGATTCCCTCATTACCCAAAAAAAATGATGATGAATTGTATCAATTTTGCAAGGTGTCTCAGATTACGGTATTTTCACAGCCTAACACCATTACCCTCTTCAAGAAAATGGCCACCACTTCACACAATTAATCAAATATCGCTTTCAAAATTTCGCTAGCCCATGGAAGCTTTAATTATTGTTGAGTTGTATTTTTTAATCCCTGATTCCGGCAACTTCAAACCATTTTAAAGTTTTGTCTAATCCATTCGACATAGTTCGAGGAGTCAACCATTTCAAACAACCGTTTATGTTGAGCAGTTGTCAGTTTTGTAATAACATACACGTACATTACTTATTGTATCAGTTTTCAGTGATGAAGAACCTCTCTACTCTCAGTGGACCAGGATGCAAGAGCTGGAAACTGAACGAATGAGATAGTGACGACACAATGAGAAATGCATTAACAAAGAATCAAAGAAAAAGGGAAGACACAGTCATATGCCATTTCGATGATGATGATGATGATGATATGAGATGAGAGGAGGAGGAGGAGGAGGAGGAGGAGGGAGGAGGAGGAGGATGTAATTGTGGAGCCACATCCACAAGATGACAGAGACATTAGTTGGCTCTCTTTACGTGCTAGGGTATTTCGCTTGAAGATATTCCTGTGACCCTACATAGTTTTTTTTTATTTTTTTATTAACATGAATAAACAGGTAGAAGAATAATATTTATTCAGTGGTGAAGTCGTGAATCATCGACTCATTGCGCCTAGAACATAGGTTTTCGAACAGGGAACTGCCACGTGCTAAGCTGTTAGACCTATTTAAAGTCCAGGAATAGCAATCAAAGATAGGTTTTGATGAATGCGTCGATAAGAAACAGTACCTCCTGATCACTGTAAATATAATCGTTTTTTTTTGTTTTGTTTTTTTTATTTCATCATTTTCCTGGCCCTGCCTTGGTTAAGATTATTGATTATCTTTTGCAATTCCATGAACGAGGGTGGCCCTACTGTCATTTTAGTTGTTGCGTGTTTGTGAAGATTTCGAAGGGGTCAGTCAGCAGATTAGTTCTAACAGTTTAATATAGGTTTTCCCGTCATTTTTCACACGTTTTGGGGCATTCCGCATTTGTTAGCACATCATTCAGTTTTCAAGTGAAATAGAATGAACCGTGATACAAATCATTCGTTTTATCAAATTGACTTCGATGTCATTATAAGCATTCGGTTTCTCAAGACTGTAAGTCGCAAATTAATAAGCCATACAATGTGCTTTCATTTTCACGTTGTTAAAAAATGTGGGTTATATCACGCATTTCATATTCAGGAAGGTGCAACCATGTTTATGAATGCACATATTTATTTTCAAGTCACCTAATGTACGTAACTTCCTGGCTATGAATCTACTGGCGTAGCGTAGCACACACGTAAATATACCACACCGATATAAACACAGCTTTACACAGCACACCATTTGCCACACAGGTTTCCTGACGTACATCCACTATATCTTCACATACGTTTTATATACTAATATATATATATATAATATATCTACAGATAGATTATATAGATAGATACATATATACAGTAAAAACTGGATGAGTCTAATATATAATAATATATATGTATAATATATTGTGGTGTGTGTGTGTGTGTGTGTGTGTGTGAGTGTGTTGTGTGTGTGTGTGTGAGTGTGGTGTGTTGTGGTGTGTGTGTGTGTGTGTGTGTGTGAGTGGTGTGTGTGATTGGGTCGTGTGTGTGTGTGTGTGTGTGTGTGTGTGTGAGAAATGATTCAGAATAGAAAAACCAAAGCAAAGATTACATAACAAAAGTAAATTGGGGACAGTTTTTAATATATGAATTTCTAAATCAATAAACAGATTACAACGTAAATGAAAAAGAAACTGCGTAAAATCGACGGCATATAACCTCTTGACCTTCGATTTGAATTGAATAATGATACGCTGAATACATGATTTTTTTTTTTTTAAACAAATGAACGAGGCAAGTGTGTTTTAATGAAAAGCAGAAACTTGATAACTTGATAAACATTCGGCACACACACACTACCTCTTTCTTCTGCAGAAGTATTCTTTCTTCTGCCCGTGTCCTGGACCTGCTGTTCTCGATGTCGAACTACCTTCCCATCATCCATCACCATTTCATGTTCGACTGCGTTCAGTGAATGGTCTCTGTCATCTTGTGGATGTGGCTCCACAATTATATCCTCCTCCCCCTCCTCCTCCTCATCCTCATCATCGGAAATGCATATGACTGTGTCTTCCCTTTCTGCTTTGATTCTTTGTTTGATGCATGTTCTCATTGTGTCGTCACTATACTCCTTCGTTTCAGTTTCCAGCTCTTCATCCTGTGTCCACTGAGAGTATAGGTCTTCATCACTGAAAACTGATAAATAAGTACATGTACGTGCAATGTATTTACAAAACTGACAACTGCTCAACATAACTGTTGTTTGAAATGTTGACTCCTCGAACTTGTCGAATGATTAGACAAAACTTCAAAATGGTTTGAAGTTGCGGAATCAGGAATAAAAATACAACTCAACATAATTAACTTCATGGGTAGGAAATTTTGAATGATATTTGATTATTGTTGAAGTGGTGCATGTTTCTTGAAGGGTAATGTGTAGCTGTGAAAATACCGTATCTGACACACCTTGCAAAATTGATACAATTTCATATCATTTTTTTTTGGTAATGAGGGAATCAATGCCACATGAGTAACATTGCGACTCGAGTGGAATATAAAATTCATTAATCGATATGAAGCTGCCTGATAGGACAGGGGAACTCAAGGAAAGAGTTAGCTTCTTTGGCACATCATTATGCAAGAACATTAATGCGTCTTGCTTTCTTCTATACATTTACCTGTCGGAAGAAGTGGGGAGGGACAGTCAACCACTCTTTTGATATTAAAATCTAAGCCTGAAAATGCAAATTACCACTTTGTCCCACGGATGGCACCGATATATAGGTTGAACGCCCGTTTAGGGTGCATTTTGAGGTTGTTGGAACACGGTGGGAGAAGGCCGTGTGAGAGCGACGCCCCCCCCCCCGCGGGGTGGCTTCATTTTTTAGAACCTGTCAAAAACAGTGGAGGCATGAAAGATTATGTAACTCAAGCATTTTTTACTACTGTGCGTCATTGTTAGCATGTGGCTTGTAAAGCTTGTTTCGCAATGAAGGCAATACCAAAGTGTTTAGACTAGAAAAGTTGAGGTAAAACTGTTTATAAATCTATCATTATGTTGTCACTTGTTGATATGTAGTACTATTGGCAAGTGTAATTTTCCTTCTTTGTTTTTCTGCGTTATCGTGATCATTAATCTTATTCTTCGTACGTGTACGTGATGATCTCGACGGTACTGTGTATCTTTTCCTTGCCGCTTTTAGATTCTCCCCCTTTTTTTTACGGCCGCGTTCTTCTTATATGTGTACTAGACGACTGAGTAAACACGAACCAAAAGAAAGATTGTGGTTCTGAAAACAAGAGTATGCATATACAAGAGGGCACGATTGTAAGCGGCAAAAAGAGTGAAACAATTTTGTCACTGCTTTTCTAGAAGGCAAGAGGAACATTTCTAGATTTAGGAGGTCTTGGGCGTACCGGTAGTGGCAACACCTCTGAAACGCTTTCCTAAACGGATCCCGAGGATCTCATCACAAACAAAATTTTCCAATTTCTATACTCTCAACCTGGCTGTGGCACCGTCTGTGCTTCATTAACACGAGGAACAGAGGGTTTAATTCATCTACAATGAGCAGTTGCTTCAATCTCAATGATAAGGTAGGCAGCATCCCATCATATATGTCTTTCAGCTCATGAGCGAGACTGGCGTATTAGTAGTTCGTTAAAGCTGACAATATTTATGTTGGTTTTCTTTTTGGTAAAAAGCTCGAGGTTTTACATAGGCTGAAGTGGGACGCTTCGGGGTACGGGCTAGCTGTCTATACCAGGTGCTCTTAACATGTTCCAAACGGAGATCCCAGAAATAGCTCTCACAAAACAATCTTCTCCTACACTTTCTATAACTCTTTCAAGTGACCTGGCTTTAATGCATCCATACAAGGGAGTCAATGTCAGTCATAATTGGAACCTAGGAAAAGCCACATTACCCCTTTCTTTCGTCGTTATCCTGTGTGTCGTTCACTGTCCATTTCATGGTCCTGGTCTTGGTTGTTTTGATGTCTGATGGCATTCTTACACTCCTGTTTGGTTGGTCTGTGGTCGGGCCCGTCCTTGCCCGTCGTGGTGCCAATAGAATCATCGGTGTGATGTGCTTCTCGACGATCTCTTCACTCACGAAAGTAACAATAGATAGATATCTGATTCACTTCACCATAGACAGCTTCTTGTGAGTACTTCCAGTCTTCTACGGTGAATCATAAGCGACATTTAATTGCAAAAGATGTCCTTTTCTGGGCATGAGTTATTCTCTATTAGAAAATTACTATTACCAAGAGGTACCCAATGCTTTACGACACTTCTGAGATTATATTGGGATTCTCATTTTTTCAGGCCACCACAAAAATGAAAAACGCTTGGAACCACTCAACATATAGGAGGTCAAGTTGGCGCTCCCAAAATCTTAGAACCTAGAGACACATTATCTTTCTTCCGCTCGTATCTCATTTCCACTGTCTTTGAGTGGTCGCTGGTTCTGGTATGTTTTGATGTCTGATGCCTTCCAACTCTATATATAGATATATATATATATGTGGTCTGAAGATCGGCCCATCTTGGTGCGTGTGTGCCACAATGTCATGCAACTATGCTGAGTCGCTTCCTGATGCTCCTCTTCACTGGGCAAAAGTAAAATGTGTAACACAACTTGAAATTATGGATGTTTTTATGGGAGTATCGTAGGCATCAGAAGCGTCAAATGAAATTAGAAATAATTTCTTTTCTGGCCATAGACAGAGAGACATTATATTATATATAAGGAATATAAGCAGTTTACCAATGTAACTTACACTATTTTGGAGCCCTGAGGATTATGGACACCAGGCCTACTAAACCTAGAAACGATTATTTCTTCATCGTATCTTTGTACTGTCCCATTTCATGTCCTGGTCGTCTGAGAGAAGGTTGTGTTGATGTCTGATAGCCTCCCACGGCATATATGTTTGACGTGTGGTCTGTATCGCGCAATGCTTCGTGTGTGCGGTGCCAAGGACGTCATCAACGGTGTGGTGTGCATTCTTGACGCTTTATCGTTCGTCCTGTTCTGTTTGGGTTTTTCTTTGAACGTGTTAGATCTGTGAAGTACGTCTGCTAAATTCTTCCTCACTGCTGATTATTTCGTTTGGTTGTTGAATGTGGCATTGGCCGTCGTCGTATTGTCACTCAGTGCACATCACCATCTGGTTGAATTCTAAAAGCTTATTCCAGGCCTCCTCATTGTCTGACTTTGTGTCCATTGAGAGTTAAGGTGCATCCACACCGAAAACTGGGAATTAAGTAGATAAATCTTCAATTATTTATGATTTCGAAAAATCTCAGATTCACTGTATACTATCGTGCAATATTTTCAAGCCACATACTTCGTTCACGCGTCTCTAAAAATGTGCCCCCCCCCCCCGGGCCGAAAGTGGCACAAACAATCCCGCACTGTTCAACTTGCACCCGATATGTAATATCACTAATGTAATTAGTAATTCAGTAATTAGAACCCTAGAAGACATATTATCTCCTCTTGTCGAAATTATCCTTTCAACATCATGTCCATCTCGTGGGACGCACGTCTTCTTCGAATGTCTGCCGTCTTCATGTGTGGCCGCCTTTCACCATGCAGCCATCCACGATTTCCTGTTAGATGTGGTCTGTGAATGTTTTTCCGCCCTCTATGTGGGTGTGTTTAGCACCAAGAATACTCACCATCCGTCGGATTAAGTATGACCGCCCTCTTCGCGCCTTTCCGTTTTGAACTTTCCTTTGCATCCCACTGTTTTGAGGAATTTTTCTGGCTGATGTTCAATCGTCACTTTGCGTCCATCTCAGAGTATAGTTCTAAACGATCTCAGCTGAGTTTTTCACTTATTTGCTGATTTGCTGATCTTTTCTCGCCGTTTTATCGTTAACTGCGTACAGCCACCCTGGTTGAGAGTAATCGGTTTTTATTTCCCTGCGCACACAGTGCGTCTTGAGTCTGCGTCCACGAGAGTACAGATCTTGCTACAGTGTGCAACTGAGATGAAATATAACAGTCATTTTGAATCTATGTCTAGGCAGGGAAGACGGTAACAAGAACTGGCTGCGCTCGCCACCACCCAAACAAAGAAGAAAATAAATCGTGTCATGTCTCTAGAAGCGACATCCCCCTTTAATTTGGGGATTTGAGGATAGTTGACTAAAAACAATCTTAGCTGGACTTTTCAGATGTATAAAGAACGCGTGACAATCTTTCGAGACCTTGATCATCATTTATTTAAACTCGTTAGTAATCTCTGCGTAGGACCCCTTCGCAATCTGCCACAAAAACACGCAAAACTAAAATGACATAGGGCCAGCACCATCGTCACACTGAACATAAATATTATTTTTCTAAGACTGTTTATCATGTTAAATAAAATTAAAAAAAGAATTATGTAGGGTCACAGGAATATCTCTTCAAAGGAAAATCACCACTAGCACGTGAAAGAAGAGCCACTAATAGTCTACAATTGGAGAAAACGTGAAAGGGAGACCAGAAACACACAACAACAAACAGACAGACAGCCAGACACCACCCCCACAAACACACACACAACACACAGCAGACACACATCACACACACACACACACACACAAACACCACACACAGCACACCACAACACACACACAACACACACACACACAACTACCTCTTCTCTTCTGCAGAAGTGATTCTTTCTCTGCCGTGTCCCTGGGACCTGCTGTCTCGTCACGCATAGCTCTCGAACTACGCTTCCATCATCCATCAAGCAATCCAAGTGTCGAACTACGTTCGATGAATGGTCTCTGTCATCCTTGTGGATCTGGCCTCCACAAATTATATCCTCTGGCCACGCTCGCTCCCTCACTCATACATCATCGGAAATGCATATTGACTGTGTCATTCCCGCTTTCGCTGCTTGGTGAGATTACTGTGTTTGATGCATGTTCTCATTGTGTCGATCACTATATCTCCCATTTGTTTCACGTTTCCAGCTCTATCATCCTGTGTCCACTGAGAGTATAGGATCCTTCATCACTGAAAACTGTAAATAAGTAAATGTACGTGAATGTGATTTACAAAACTGACAACTGCTCACATAACCGTTTGTTTGAAAATGTTGACCTCCTTGAACTTGGGGCCGAATGATCTAGACAAAAATTAAAATGGTTTGAAGTGGAGAATCAGGAATAAAAAATACAAGCACAACATATATTACCTTCATGGGTAGGAGAAACTTTGAATGATATTTGATTATTGCTTGAAGTGGATGCATGTTCTTGAAGGCAATGTGTGCTGTCGAAAATAACGCGTATCTGAACAGCACCTTGTAAAAATTGATACAATTTCACTATCACTTTGTTGTTTTTAATGATGGGAAACAATATCACGTAAGTGAGCGTTCGCAACTCGAGTAAAATTCATTCCAATCGATGATGACAGCTGCCTGATAGGACAGGCGGAAGCTAAGGAAACAGTTAAGCTCGTATGGCAGACATCATATCATGCCAAGAACGATTTAATGCTCTGTGCTTCTTCTATACATTTCACCTGTCCGGGAAGGTGGGAGGGACAGTCAAACCACTGCTTTTGATTATTAAAATGTAAGGACTGAAAATGCCTGAAAAATCTACGACTGTCCAGGTTTCTCTTGACCAATGCCATCCTGTTCTAGTCTGCTGCTCCCACCACTCAGTCACAATCTCCTCCTTTTCGGTGTCATCCTTATCTAGTTCTTGGATTAGCGTAAATTGTGAGTACAGGTCTTCAGCCCGGCTGAAACCTAAAGTTTAAAAGGTGGTCAACTTTGACAGCCTAGTCATAGAAAAAGGTTCAAAGATACTAACTCAAGACAATAAGCCTGCTAAGAGATGCATAGATTTGCTGCAACGAAGATCCTAAATTCGATTTATGTAAACCCACATACTTGTCCTACCGAAAAACATTGAAGAACGCTTCTCGTTTTCTAGATTTCTTGTGTCTATCCAAGTCCTAACCGCGAAGGTACTTTGTGAGGGCCAGACATGCGTTATAGTATACAGTAATCGGTAATTAAGATATTAGACCCTGAAAGATACAAAGTACCCTTTGTCCCACGGAATGTAGTTCATTCCACTGTCTAGTCCTGAATTCTCCTTGACACCACCCCGTTTATGCTACGCGCCGAATCA
>JZLH01S0009238.1:0-11261 GCA_001188425.1 Eucidaris tribuloides
AAAGAGATAATTCCGGCAAATATCTTGAATCTTGAACAGTATATCTAATAAAGTTGTAGACCCCAAAATGAAATCAGCCTGGATAGAGCCCTTGGGGTCTTTGATTAGACGAGTATATTGTCTGTAAAGTTTGGGTGAAATTGTCTCCATTACATTCATAGTCCAATTTCTTCATTTAAATAGAAAGCATTTTCACTGATTGCTTTGTAGAATGTTGTGTGTCCGAACCTTGGTAGTCGATTGGGCCAATAACTGAATTAAAAATCACACCCACAGATATCAAAATTGGGCTACTTAATTTTTCTAACTCAGCGAAAATCCTTAAGAAAAATGTCAGGATCATCCTTATTGGGGGATAACATATTAATCTAATGTACAATGTTAAATCAATTTAAGATTGCCTTATTATAATAATAAATCCTACCTTCCGAGTCACTAAAAATGAGAAAGGGTTTGAAAGAGACAAGATTTTGCTAAACAAGGATGACTACCCCCTGCTTTGCAGAGTTAAAAACTAGAAAAAGAAGGCTTGTTTCACCGCCACTGGAGTCTATCCACATACCTCATCTTTCTTGTCTTGAATTGAGTTTCCTTAAAAGTAAATCAGTATTTAAATGTTTTCAATAATGCAATATTCTTCATTTCTTTTAGTGGAAGTCTTGTAATCCACGCAATTAAAAATATGAAGCCTTTATATCCATATTGGGAAAATCAGAAATTCCTTTAAATACAGTTACCACACTATACCTGAAAAAACAACAATGCATTTAATTTTTCGTAGCAAGATATTCCAACTTTGCCACATGAGAAAAAGAAAAAAGCAAAAAAAGGAAGAAAAAACCCTGCGACCTAAAACTGTAGAGAAAAAAATAAAAACAAAAACATAATTCCTGTATATCCCAAAAGATTTGGTGACAAAAGGAGATAAGACAGGCGCAAGAACACAACAAGCGATGCCAAAAGACAGGGCTCAAATCAACTGCAGGCCGCTGAGCGCTGAAACAAGCAAGCAAGGAATGAAAAAGGGACTAAAACAGACAGTCTATATAATTGAAGGCCAAAAACCAACCAATGTAAAAACTCTATAATATTATTGCCTCCATAGTGCATTACACAATATCTCTAATGCCAGTTCAGCACAATGTAGTGACTCTTACAATGTGTAGCGTACATAAGTAACTGAGTTTATATTTGAAGATAACAAAAAAACTAAAACAAAACAAAACAGAAACATTGTCTCCAGCGTGAGATTTGAGATTCTCATTTCACTTTAAATAGAGTATAAAACAAAGTTCAAAGTTCAATTCTGCTGGATCCTTTTGCTAGAGTTTTATTCCTGAATTATCTTGTCCACTGTTGAATATTTGGGACTCCCCATCAGATAGTTTTATCATATTATAACCTGCAAAAGTCTCTCAAAATGAGTGGACTCCTGAGATGACGATGATATCGTAGTTCAGTATAGCAGTTACTAGGAATGCTGAAACAATACAATCTGAAGTGAAACTACATGTCTAAATAAAAAAAGTCCAGCCTTCCCTGGCTTGTCCGAGATACAAAATCATATTCTAACTCTGGACTTACAAAGGAAGACGAGTAACATCAACAGATTCAAGAAGGCCTCCACATTCAGACCAGTTTTTCCGGTTGTGTTGTTTCGATAGCAACAGCCTTAATCCGGCATAAGTGAATAAAGGGTCTTCTGCCTTCCTCCCTCAAGCGCTGAAAACCGGGGCATTTTTCCTCTTCTGAGCTCAAACAACGGTTTAGAGCAGGTCCTCTGCGTATGAAGAGTTTAGAGTCCATGTACAACTTGAGCTCTTTCATTTGCTGATACAAGCCTTTACGAACACGTTGCTTTTACAACATAGGTTGCAACACCTAATGTGGATCATTCTATGCTTTCCATTAGTTAGTTTTGTCATTGGCGTATCGAGCCCGGAGTAGATGAATCTTTCAATTGCTTCCAGTCTGATAGGAACTGCACACCCGCAAATGTAAAGAATCACACACCACTTTTGTGACAGTCTTCCTTTCCACCTTTACTCTCTGGAATTCCCAAATATGACAATATTCTTCCGCTATTCCGGTTCTCGAGGTCATCCAGCTTATTTATAAGCACTCATTTTCTTTTTTCACATATCAACCTCTTTCTGGATCTTTTCTACTCATAATCCAGACTCTGTATTTTTCTTCCTGTTCTTTGATCTTCATTGTTAGTTTCTGCAAACAACTGTCAATTTTTGAGTCCAGTCTGACTTCAAAAGACCTGAAGCCACTGTGGAGGAGCGTCCGTCAGAACCTCCGAAAACAAAGGCCTCTTCGCTGTGGGCGCAGCCATGGGTTACTTTCACTTTCCGCGTGACCTTCGACCTCTAGTAATACTTTGTGCTGCTTAGGTACTTGCGTATGTGTGGTACTAGGGGTATCGCTCAGTTTCGGTTTCTTAGACTTAGGATGAGCTGGCGACAACTTAGTTTCGGTACTCACATGTGCAGAACTGTTCTTTTGATGATCCATTTCTATCTATGACTGTTTATATCCCCATCTTTATTACTCCTGGATCAAAAACTGTCTTGACATTGGTGGATTTTGGTCTCAAATTAAGAGCAGAAACTTGGGCTACATTATTCGGAATCCTTGCAGGGCGCCCTCCTTGAAACGAGATTTATGATAATCAAAGGTTTCTCTTTAAGGTTAGATCAAAATATGTGTCCGAAGTCAATGTTAAGACACGGGGAATTGAGTCTGAAGACTTCCTTTTTGGTAAAAAAAAATCTCGTGGAAGATCTCCGTTTTTCTCATTTTTTCTGTCTTTGCCGCTTCATAAAATGAAAGTGTGAGATCTATTTAATATATTGAAAATTAGGATATGTAGCGGGAAGTCTGAGGATTCTAAAATGTAAAAATCTAATTTTATTGGCTTGGAGAAGACCCGCGGAATTGGCAAAAACAATCACAGACACCATTTTCTCTCAGTATTCTGACTTTCACAGCTGACTAGAAATCAACGCAGTCTTTATTATTATGCGTTCGAGTGTGAATGTAAACAATAGACATGCTCCTACACAGTGCGGCGTGAGAGCAGTAGTGCATGACCAGTGCGTATTATAACCTCGTATTCTCTGCCCACAAGAGGAGCGTTTTTTGTGCTTAAGTAATTGATTTGCAGCACTAATCAGAATGGGGAAAGACAGAAGGGCTTGGGAATTAGATCTGTACAAATTGACTGGTTTATAAAGATACAAGATACAGTCTCACAATACCTCGAACGTAACTTTCTTCTTGCGGACAGACATGTACGCGACGAAAAATAGCGCGAAGGCGACGATCCTGCCGCAAACAGCGAAAAGGGTAAACACCAGTCTGAATCCTTTTATGTCGTAGACAAGACAGTTACCAGTCTTTCCGCAGGACTCTTGAAAGAGAAGACAAGTCTGCTCGATGACGGCACCGAAGTAGATAGGACCAGGAATAAATGCTGAGGAGACCGATAAAATGAAATAAAATAAACACATTCGTAATGATAAGGTATATTTTCATTAACCGATTCATTTTGCTTTTCTAATTAAGACGAAAATTTATATCGTTGTGGTGTAATCACTTTTGTCATGTGAACACTACAATTTTTTTTTTTTTTTTAACATTAGGACGGTAAATAAATTGAAATGAAATTGAAAATAACCCTATTTACAAAATCGTATACAATAGGTGATATGTACTAGGCCAAATACGTTACTAAATAGTGATAGTGATTTCAAAGAATTCTAAATTAGTCTTTCGGGCTGACGGTGCCTTGGATTCTTGGAATTCACCATTGATAAACATTTTTGTAGAGAGGACAATATGTAAGTAAATTTCTGGAAAAGAATATTAGTTTCCTTGACAATTCATTTGGGACTTATTCTATCCTGTTTCAGTGGCGACTTCACGTTCCATATTAACGGGACGTTATGGAAAAAACAGAAGAAAAAATCATAGTGACAGTGGACACTTCCCCCATTTGTTAATATTAGGTGAACCTTTTTACTCTCAAGTGAAGTCTTCAAAGTATTTGCAGATTATGAAAGACTGTAGCTAACCCAGTGGAACCCTACCCCCACCCCTCCTCCATTTTATTAGTCATTTCAGTTATTTGTTTATTCATTTGTTAATATTTTTGCCCTTACCAACAACCAGCTGTCCCAGCCCTGTCCACTTCCGTCAATTAAAAACCCGCTTCTGAACTGAGATGTCCGCAAATTGAGTGGAATATTTGGGAAATAATACATGTGATAATAATTCCATAAAGTATTCTTAATGTGGGGATATTTAATAAACTGTAAACTGTAAGAATCACAAATTATCAGTGGATCACTTTAGAAATATTCATTATTATACCAGTGGAAGAAATGAACAGTCTACGCCCAAGAATATACAGTGGGACGGCCAAACACCACCATCTTCCATTGTAATTTCCGTGATGGCATCTGTTGATGACACTACCGGATCGGACTTTTAACGGCGCCATCTATAATTTCCTTCGAAACAGGCAACATTAAACCCGGAAACTTTGACAACGGCTTTTCGTTGCTGTAGTTTTTTGAACGATTATGTCCATTATAATATAGATTACACAAACTCACCGACAAGTTTCATCAAAACGTTGCTCACACCCAGTGCTGTGGAACGATCTTCTTCTTTATGAGATCTGTCAGGGGAATAACAATAATATCAAAATTGAAAAGGTTCTCAAAAAAGGGTATTTGGTAAACATAAAATAAGTCTCCATGTTAACATAACAATGCAACATAGAATCATTATCACCAAATTTGATGTGAATATGATGACAGACTTTAACGAGCCAATAGTTTAAAATTGTTTAGTCAGACTGAGTTGGGAGCGAGGGTCCGTTTGGGATCACAATTGTTTATACGGTACGCAAACAGTTACTCCTGGGACAATTACCCCGATGACAATTTCCATCCGGGGACAGTCATCCCCTATAGGACAAGAATCACCCGGAAAAATTACTAAATTACTAAATTACTTAAAATCTGTTGTCCGGGGGTGTCCTCGAAAGGTAATTGTCTGGGGGTAATTATCCAGGGGCAGGGGCGTCAATCCATTTTTCGGATGGGGGGGGGGCAAAAGTAAAAAAAAAAATCGAAAATTTTCAGCGAGTTATATGTGCAGTAGTATTTTTTATATTACGTTTAATGGTTTTGTTGTATTTTGCATTACTGTTTAGAAGTACCCTTGCATTACGTTTTACGAATGTTTTCCAGTTGTCAAAATTATGGGGGAGGGGCTAAATCGATATGTTTGCCCCCCCCCCCCCTCGCCCCCAATATTTGCATTGGGGTGGCTGTCCACGGGGTAGATGCCCTCGATCCAATTAAGACGTGACTCCGAATTGGGTTAAATCTGACCCAATTCCAAGTGCGACCCCAACAAAGCCATCTCCCCAATCAGTTTGACCTGGGATTTTTAGAACGAAGTCCATAAATGACACTCGATCAATCTATGGCAAGTGTGTGTTTTTTCCCGATAGAGAAAGAGTTAATTACCTAAACTGTACCATAAACGAGGGATTGTGCATCATGGAGGAGAGAAGTGAGCCGACCAGCATCATTCCAAGGAAGTAATAGAGTTTTTCACACATCCAGGCGCATTTTCCCAGGAAGGCATACCCATTCTGGTTGCCATCGTACCCGAAGTTGTCAGTCAAGTTGTTACCTACCGGAGGGACGCAGCTACAGTCGACGAATAACTGAGCGTTGAAGAGAACGTATCGATTGGAAACGAATTACATCTGTCGAGTGCATTATGTAGACGATATTAAATAAACGGGTACGTTTTATTCAAGTAAGAGGCACAATAGAAACATAATTATATTGTCTTGATACTAAGCTTCTTAAGGTAATTTAAAGGGAAACCGTGACATTATATACTTAATGCAATACTTTCAACTATAGATTCTTTGAATATGAACATAAAATGAGAGAATTGGAGACCACTCATTTGTTTTCCTTCCCACCCCGTTCATTATACTATTTTGTTTGATTTCTTCTCAAGTTTATTTGTCACGGTGTACCTAATTTTGTTAAATCATGTAATTTCATTTATTTTTGTTTTTATCTGTGCATAGGCCCTTTGATTCATATTTCATTATATTTATTTTAGGCGGTTTATCACTGGTGTGGAGCCCTCTAAAATGGCTTCAGCTGAAGAATACGTTACGCCTTCAGTGGAGAATAACAATGAAATTGGTAATTAAAATAGTTTGGGGTGGCACAGGCCATAACCTATGGAAGCTCCATTTGGTTTTAATATCCAGGGCAGCGTAAGGCTTGATCATGAAGTGATGTTAATTGGTAATTAAGATAATCAATGAAAAAGTCCTCCATTGACTGTTTATTTTGTTCTGCGGATTATCGTTGAGAATTTCAGTTTCACATTTCTTCTCTTTACCACATGGATCAAATTTTAGGAACTAAATGACCAACATTGCATTCTCTTACCTTCTTCCAACCAAATTGAGTGGAATAATCGTTGTATCAAAACTTCTCCTCCATTTCATTAAAGTATAATAAGCCCTATAGTTATGGGAGATCATCTCAAATGTTTAAGTTGAAATGTGTAAGATAAAAGTATTGGCATGAATGGCTCATCAGCAAATGCGTTGAAATAACGATGGACAAAATAATTAGGGTTGTTTTCGGTTCTCTAGTGTTGCAGTATCAAAAATACTTGATACTTTTAAGCTATACTTTCCACCAGAAAAATTAGTATCAGTTGGCTTCTTTTTTGAGAAATGAAGGTCTGAAACTAAATTGCAAATGTCATTGAAAAACATATGTCCGTCCCAGATCAGTAGCAGATCAAACACTGTAGAAATTTATGTATTTAGGGTGGTCCAAGAAGTGCAAAGCACATGTCCCTTTTGCCCATGTATATGATCTGTAATCGGTAAGCTTTATGACAGTTATAGAACACATTCACGAATGGTTTAAACCAAAATGCATTATGATATCAAGTAAAATCGGCAAAAGTTGAACCGTTATCAGCTTACTGTGGTGTTCTTCTCCCCGAGTTCAATCGTGGCATACTCCTTGCAACCGGCATGGCAGGCAGTGGCGTACGTTAACCCGTCCGACCCGCAGACGGGAACAAAATCCGGCTGACAGTCACATTCTGCGTTACAGCTGGTGGTAAGGTCATCCGGGTAATCGGGTGATGGCGGAACAGGAGAAGGGAATCTAAGGGTGAAGGAAAGAGATCACTGCCATTGAGAATCCTGATTTTTTTTTCCAGAAAATGGACGAAAATGGCATGGAATCACAAGCAAAGAAGAAAGAGGATGATTAAAGAAAATGATGGTTGACCGTAATTGAGAATCCTGGATTTTCCCCCCAAATAGCATGGAATCAACATCAAATAAGAGGGAAAAATACGCAGAGGAAGAAGACGAACAAGATCAAGAAGAACAATAACAAGAAGAAGGAGGAGGAGGAGAGAAGAAGGAGAGGAACAAGAAGAAGAGAAAGAACGAACGAGCGAGAGGCATGTCAGTCGTTGCAAGTGTATATAGTAGTGTATACATACATAAAAGAGATTAAAAACATACGGGCACTACTCAGAAAGAAAAGGGTATACCTTTCGGAAAGGATTTATACTGGTTAAAACGTCGATGCAACTTACAGGTTACCAACCTCGTCGACTGGGAATGATGTAATATATGAATTGATATCTAAACAGTGGAAAAGAATTAAACTTATTCTTATGCGTTGCGAGCGATCCTGATGTGCATTATACATACACAGTTAGATAAACAAAATATGCCTTTAATCCAGATTTGAAATTGTATGTTTAGAGAGATTTTGAATTCCTTACATGGTGGGATTCGGTGAGTAGGGCGTGGTCAATCCCGCCGTGGGCGGGTTGTCGCATCCCAGCCAGTAGAGTGTCGGTGAGAGAACGAGGAGAACCGAATAGAGCATCAACACCATTTTCGCGCAGCCCTTGCTGTCCAGTTTTAATTTGCGTACGATGGCCCCCGACAGAAGGTTACCAATAATGGGGCCCGGAAGCATCATCATGCCTGTTGGAACAATTATTGAGGAAGTAGTTTGGTGGTAATTCATAGATTGAAATTTGACTGATTTTACATTGTGCATCCGATGACATTCCATTGAACTTTATAAATGAATCAACAGCCAATTAGCTTGTGAACGAACAAACTGGTATTTACAATGACATGTTATTACCAAACATACCAAGGCAATACCCATATTTACAACCTGTCACATCTGGGCTCTATTGCAAAGAAAATTCGTGTTTAAACGAAACTCCCAAAATTAAACATAAATGATTAACTTTTTACCAATCAAGCATTAATTTTAGAGGGCATGCAGTGTCATTAACGGGAGAAGGAAAATGCCTCGAGAACCAAATGAGTTGAACATATACAAATAATGTATATACACTGTTAGCGTGTATTTCAAGGATGTTTGGCCCCGAAAAAATTGATCCCATAAAAGCCATAAAACAAATTTAACCGTCACTGCATTTTGATAATAATTGTACAACAAAGAGGAAAATGTATGACTACTAAAATTTCAGAGAAGGATTTTTAAACAGTACACTAGATTCTGGAAGCATCGCCAAAATTGAGGACTGTTTCCAGTCTTGTCATGTCCGTTTGAAAATTGCGTTAGACTTTTTTCTTTGAATTGTGATTTGGATTTAAACGCATCTTTTTATACAAGAGGTCCCGGGTAAGCTAGTTTTGTGTATTTGTCTGTGAATTATAATGACTTACATCCTGTAAGACCAGAGTCGAGGCAGTTACGTGGAATTGGAAGTGGTGATTTCTTGGATGAAACAATTTAGATTTCCAATTCAGACTTCAGACAGTTTTCCTTCATACTGTCTGTCTCTTCCATCATTCTAATTCATTCACCCTTCCACATCGCACAAAAGCAGAAAATACCCAACTTTTAGTAATTTCTCCCTCTTATTCCCATCGCAAAATTGTCATTTTGGATGGACCATTTCCGTACAATAACTCTTTTCTATTTGGTCCCGTGTAATAATAACACAATTGCTCTCCATGACCTGCAATGGCATTCATTACATCTCAATTTCTTAATATCATTTTCCTTATGACCATTTATTTTTCTTATCAGAGGTAATTGGTTCAACATCGGAGTTCATTGTTTTGAGAAGATTGCCGAGCGTCCGGACTTAAACTCAAGTATCTTTTTCTTCTGGATTTTCCGCGAGAAAACGGATATGAAAAAATAATAAAATACTGTAAAAAGATAGGTTTAGCAAACTGGAAATTTTTATGATACTAGCCGCTGGTATCTGACTTTGTATAATTTAATCTAGAGCAGTTTTGACGTACATGGTTGATCAGGCTTACGACTTTTCATAAAAATCTCAAAATCTGATTTATTTATTGTCCAAATTTATATCCGAAACATGTGGAAAGCTGGCAAAACGTGATTAATAAACCATGCAAATTTGCCTACAATGAATGTACAAAAATTTTCAGTACTTGAAGATACGATCTCGAATGACCTTATTTGACGCCGATTTGACTTCATACTTAATAAATATATCTAACCAAAGAGACATTGCCTCTAAGTGTCACTGAAGTATATTGAAAAATAGACAGTACGATATATAATTGATTACTTTGAAACAGCAGATTCAGGTTTAAAAATATTTAATGAACAACATCATCATTTACGCAGCGAATTTCGCGTTCAAACACTATTTTTTCACAATTTTAACAAATTCTACCATTGACCTCGTGAATGGGGTACACCATAAACGACTTTCCGAGAAGGATATTTTAGAGATTACTCTTATAAGTTTCTATTTCGTTTTCTGTCTTTTATTTTAAATGATTCTAAGTGACTTTTTAATTGAAATAAAACACAAACAAAAACAAACAACGCAATATGAAAATAACATCTAAAATGATATGTATACCTTTCTATTAATTCTGGTATCGTCCTCGAAGGTATGAAACTTGCAAAAGTCATTCCTATTTTAAAAGGGCGACGACCAAGAGCTCAATAACTACAGAACCATTTCACTTTTAACTTGTCTCTCCAAATTACTAGAAAAGTCTTTACTCGCGGACTATCGATTTTCTTCAACGTCACAATATTCTCTTTGATTTTCAGTTCGGATTTAGAACACGGCATAACACAACACATGCAATTCTCACTCTCTTGAAAGGTATCCGTGCTTCCGACCAATATTTTCATACATTAGGGTGTGTTCCTGGACTTCTCCAAGGCTTTTGATACCATCAACATGACATACTTTTGTATAAACTTCCATATTACGGAATAAGAGGAATAGCCTTGGAGTGGTTCAGGAACTACCTACATGATAGAAAACAATTGTATCTGTACAAAATGAAAATTCATCAACGAAAGAGTACTTGCGGTGTCCTCAGGTTCTCTGTGGTCCCCTCTTGTTTATTATTTACATTAATGATTTTCATAAATCCTCGGACCGTTTGTCATTCATTCATTTTGCAGACGACTCTAGCATTTCTTTTCCCATTCAAATCCAAACTATTACTCGACACAATGAACAATGAACTCAAGAATATATCTGACTGGATTAAAGCTAATAAACTATCTCTCAATCTTCAGAAACAAATTACATGCTTTTTAGTAATTCTCGTAGCAATCTACCCGACAACTTACATTAGAAAATACGATAATTGATAAAGTTACACAAACCAAATTTTTAGGCGTGACCGTCGACGAAAATTGTCTTGGAAGCCACATACTGATAACCTATGCAAAATTATTTCCAGGAACATAGTGTTGTTAACAAGCTTAAAACTTACTTTCCAATCCGAACCTGTTTACATTATACTCCACCTTAATACTGCCATTTTGAACTACGCTATTTTAGCATGGGGTAATCAATGGTAACTCAACTACAAAAATTACATTACTACAAAGAAAGCAATTAGGATTATATGCCATGCGATTTTCGATCACAACACCCGACCCTCTTCAAGACCAATAAAATCCTTAAAGTTAATGACATTTATCTATTGAACCTCGGCGTATTTATGTTCCAACTATCAAAAATGATTTACGAAAGTATTCCTAGATATGTTACTACCAATAACCAATACCACACAATTACCCACTAGGCAAGCCAGTTTTTACCATCTTCCTCGAACCAGAACTTTATTGCCAACAAAATTTTTACCAACAGCGACCAAAATTTTGGAATAT
>JZLH01S0009238.1:11286-22434 GCA_001188425.1 Eucidaris tribuloides
TAGAGAGGGCTTTGTACTACAGCTCAATGAACTGCCTAGCAAGTACTGTTTGGGCTAGCGACGCGATCATATAGATGATTGAAAGGAAAACGATCACACATAGAAAAGAAAGGTTTGAGGAAAGGATACTAGCACCGAAAAGATTCCGAAGAAAAGCACTAGGGCACGACCGCGATTGAAATCGCCATGGAAAGACATCAACCCAGTTCCATTTCATGGCCGCTACAGAGACATTTAAAACCTATGTTCGCGTACCCTTGAAGCGCACGCATAGTTGCAATTTACAAGTCTCGAGACCGTTACCACGATCTCATGACCTCAGAATGAGAAAAAAACCTATAAAATTAAATTTCCATTTAGTATGACACAAGTTATTATTTGTTTATTCATTCTGAAAATATTTTTGCCCTTACCAAAACAGCGTCCCAGCCCTGTCGACCTTTCCTTTCGTGTAACTGAGATGTCCGCACAATTGAGTGCGAATATTTGGGAAATCAATACATGTTGATAAAGTCCATAAAGTATTCCTTTAATGTGGGGATATTAATACATTGTAAACTGTAAGAAATCACACATTATCAGTGGATCACTTTAGAATAAATCATTATTATTACCAGTGGAAGAAACATGGAACAGTCTACGGACGCGACAGAGTATACAGTGGGACGCCCAAAACACCACCATCTTCCATTCGTAATTTCCGTGGATGGCATACTTTGATGACACTACCGGACTCGCGGGACTTTAACGCGCCATCTATAATTTCCATCGAAACAAGGCACCATTAAACCCGGAACGTTTGACAACGGCTTTTCGTTTGCTGTAGTTTTATGAAGGATTATGTCCATTATAATTTAGATTCACAAACTCACGGCGACAGCCTCAAACTTACTCCACACCCGTGCTTAGTGGAAACGATCTTCTTCTTTATGAGATCTGTCACGGGGAATAACAATAACATCAAATTGAAAGGTTTCAAAAAGGGGTTATCTGTGGTTAATCATAAAATAAAAGTCTCCATGTTAACATAACAATGAAAACATCGCAGGCCATTCCACATAATGTCACGCGAGTCACGCACTGTTTCATGTTCACACAGTCGTAAACAAGGTGTATGATCAAACGAGAAAATATTGGAAACGGAATCATTAATACTGATCAAGTCAAATCAATCATCTATACCCTGACATGTCCTCCGTAAGACACCAGCATCGTGACTCGCGTGACACAAGACGGCTGATAGAATCATTGAATCACCAAATTTGATGTGAATATGACTGACAGCACTTTGACGAGCCAATAGTTTAAAATTGTTTTAGTCAACTGAGCTGGGAGCCGAGAGTCGTTTGGGATCGACAATTGTTTATGAAGACGTTTGCAAACAATTACTCCTGGGACAATTACACCGTGAAAATTTCCATTACCGGACAGTGCATCCTATAGGAACAAGAATTACCCGACAAATTCATTAAATTTAAATTACTAAAGTCTAATTGTCTCGGAGTGTCTCGAAGGTAAGTTGTCCGGGAGGTAACTTATCCGGGGGTAATTATCGCAGGGGCACGGGGCCGTCGATCCATTTTTCGAGGGCGGAGGCAAAAGTCAAAAAAAAAAATCGAACATTCTT
Organism: Eucidaris tribuloides; assembly: GCA_001188425.1. Lineage (NCBI taxonomy): Eukaryota > Metazoa > Echinodermata > Echinoidea > Cidaroida > Cidaridae > Eucidaris > Eucidaris tribuloides. Next base: position 12,914 of record JZLH01S0009238.1, read on the forward strand.
CGGCGCGTTATATGTGCAGTAGTATTTTTTATATTACGTTAACTGGTTTTGCTTTGTGATTTTGCCATTACTGTTTTAGAAGTACCGGTTGCATTACGTTTTTACCGAATGTTGTCAAAATTATTGGGGAGGGGCTAAATCCGATATGTTGCCCCCCCCCGCCCCCCAATATTGCATTGGTGGCTGTCCACAGGTAGATGCCTCGATCCAATTTAAGACGTAACTCCGAATTGGGTTAAATCTGACCAATTCCAAGTGCGACGCCCAAACAAAGCCATCTCCAATCAGTTTGGACATGGGTTTTAGAGGCGAAGTTCATAAATGACACTCGATCAATCTATTAGCAAGCTGTGTGTTTTAGTTAATTACCTAACTGCACCATAAACGAGGGATTGTGCATCATGCGAAAAATAGTTCGACCGAGGCCTCATTCCAAGAAGTATAAAGCTTTTCAACATCGCAGCGCCACTTTCCCTAGGAAGGCATACCGGAATCTGGTTGCCATCGTCCCCCGAAGTTTATCGTCAAGTTGTTTACCGTGGGACAGGAGCGCTACTTACATCGAGAATAACTGAGCGTTGAAGAAACGTATCGATTTGAAAGCGATTACATCTGTCGATGTACGCATTATGTAGAACGTATTGATAAAACGGTACCCGTTTATTTCAGCAAGAGGCCCTAAAAGAATAATTATATTAGCTCTTGATACTAAGCTTCTTAAGGTATTTTAAAGGGAAACTGTGACATTATATAGCTTAATGCAAATACTTTCAAACTATAGATTCTTTGAATATGAACATGAATCGAGAGAAATTGGAGACCACTCCATTTGTTTCCTTTCCACGCCCGTTCATTATACTATTTGCTCCTTGATTTCTTCTAAGTTTATTTGTCAGGTGTACCTAATTTTTGTTAAATCGAGTTCATTTATTTTGTTTTTATCTGTGCATATGCCCTTTGATTCATATTTCATTATATCTAATTTTACGGGCGTTTACTCACTGTTGTATCAAAACTTCTTCCTCCATTTCATTAAAGTATAAGTAAGCCTTATAGTTACTTGGAGATCATCTCAAATGTTTAGTTGAAATGTAGTAGGATAAAAGATTGATTGCATGAATGGCCTCCATCAGCAATGCGCTTGAAATAACGATGGACAAGGATAATAGGCGTGTTGTCGGTTCTCTGTTGGTTCAATAAGTACAATACTCGATACTTTTAAGCTACTTTCCACAGAAAATTAGTTCAGTTGGCTTCTTTTTTGAGAATGAAGGTCTGAAACCTAATGCAAATGTCATTGAAAAACATATGCCCTCCCAATCAGCTAGCAGACTCAAACACTGTACAAATTATATGGTTTTTAGGTGGTGTCCAGAAGTGCAACACATGTCCCTTTTGCCATGTAATTTATCGATCTGCGTAATCGGTAAGTCTTTATTGACAGTATAGAATCACATTCACAGAATGGTTTAAACCAAAAATGCATTATGATATCAAGTAAATCGGCAAAAGTTGAACACGTCTATCAGCTTACTGCTGGTGTTCTTCTCCCGAGTTCAATCGCTGCATAACTCCCTTGCAAACCGGGCAGGCAGGCAGTGCGTACGTTAAACCGCTCCGACCCGCCAGACGGGAACAAATCCGCTGACAGCCACTTCTGCGTTACAGCTTGGCGGTAAGGTCATCCGCGCGTAATCGCGGTGATGGCGAAGCAGGATTGAGGCGAATCTACAGGTGAGGGAAAGAGATCACTGCCATTGAGAATCCTGGATTTTTTTTCCAGGAAAATGGACGAAAATGGCCATGGAATGCACAATCAAAGAAGAAAGAGATGATTATAAGAAAATGATGTTGACACGTAATTACGAATCCTGGATTTTCCCCCAAAATAGCATGGAATCAACATTCAAAGAAGAGCCGGAAACATACGTAGTAGGAAAAGGAAGAAGAACGAACAAGTATCAAGAAGCACTAATTACAAGAGAAGGAGAGGAGGAGAGGAAGAAGGAGGCGAGACAAGAGAAGCAGAAAGAACGAACGAGCGAGAGGCATTCAGTCGTTTGCATGTATATATAGTGTCTACATACATAAAAGAGATTTAAAAACATACCGGGCACTACTGCAGAAAGAAAGGGTAACGCTTTCGGCAAAGGATTTTACTGGTTAAAACGTCGCGGATTCAACTTACAGGTTACCACTCGTCGACTGGGAATGATGTAATATATGATATTGATATCTAACAGTGAAAAGAATTACTTATATCTATGCGTTGCGAGGCGATCTGATGTGCATTATACATACCAGTTAGATAACAACAAAATATGCCTTTAATCCAGATTTGAAATTGTATGTTTAGAGAGATTTTGAATTCCTTACAGGTGGGATTCGTGAGTAGGGCGTGGTCAATCCGCCGTGGCGGGTTGTCGCATCCAGCCAGTAGAGTGTCGGTGAGGAGAACGAGGAGACCGAATAGAGCATCAACACCATTTTCGCGCAGCCCTTGCTGTCCAGTTTAATTTTGCTAGCGGTGGCCGACCCGACAGAAGCGTTCGCAATAATGGGGCCCGGAAAAGCGATATCATCCTGTTTCGGAACAATTATTGAGGAAGTAGTTTGGTAGTAATTCATAGATTGAAATTTGACTGATTTTACATTGTGCATCCGATGACATTCCATTGAACTTTATAAATGAATCAACAGCCAATTAGCTTGTGAACGAACAAACTGGTATTTACAATGACGTTATTACCAAAAAACATACCAAGGCAATACCCATATTTACAACCTGTCACATCTGGGCTCTATTGCAAAGAAAATTCGTGTTTAAACGAAACTCCCAAAATTAAACATAAATGATTAACTTTTTACCAATCAGCATTAATTTTAGAGGGCATGCAGTGTCATTAACGGGAGAAGGAAAAATGCCTCGAGAACCAAATGAGTTGACCATATACAAATAATGTATATACACTGGTTAGCGTGTATTTTCAAGGATGTTTGGCCCCGAAAGAAATTGATCCCATAAAAGCCATAAAACAAATTTAACCGTCACTGCATTTTTGATGATAATTGTACAACAAAGAGGAAAATGTATGACTACGAAAATTTCAGAGAAGGATTTTTAAACAGTACACTTGATTCTGGAAGCATCGCCAAAATTGAGGACTGTTTCCAGTCTTGTCATTTCCGTTTAAAAATTGCGTTATACTTTTTTCTTTGGATTGTGATTTGGATTTTAAACGCATCTTTTTTATGCAAGATGTCCCGGGTTAGCTAGTTTTGTGTATTAATCTGTGATTATAATGACTTACATCTCTGTAAGACCAGAGTCGAGGCAGTTATGTGGAATTGGAAAGTGGTGATTTCTTGGATGAAGTAGTTTAGATTTCCTATTCAGACTTCAGACAGTTTTCCTTTAGACAGTCCGTCTCTTCCATCATTCTAATACATTCACCCTTCACAATCCCACAAAAGCAGAAAATACCCCAACTTTTTAGTAATTCTCTCCTCTCTCTCCCATCGCAAAGTTGTCATTTTGGATGGACCATTTCCATACAATAACTCTTTACTATTTGGGCCCGTGTAATAATAACACAATTACTCTCCCATGACCTGCAATGGTATTCATTACATCTCAATTTCCTCTTAATATCATTTTCCTCATGATCCATTTATTTTTTTTATCAGAGGTAATTGGTTCAACATCGGGAGTTCTTTGTCTTGAGAAGACTGCCGAGCGTCCGGACTTAAACACAAGTATCTTTTTTCTTCTGGATTGTTCCCGAGAAAACGGATATGAAAAAATAATGAAATAATGTAAAACGATAGGTTGAGCGAAATGGAAATTTTAAGATACTAGCCGCTGGTATCTGACTTTGTATAATTTAAGCTAGAGCAGTTTTGACGTACGTGGTTGATCAGGCTTATCGACTTTTCATAAAAAATCTCAAAATCTGATTTTATTTTCTGTCCAAATTTATATCCGAAACATGTGGATAGCTGGCAAAACGTGATTAATAAACCATGCAAATTTGCCTACAATGAATGTACAAAAATTTTCAGTACTTGAAAGATACGATCTCGAATGACCCTTATTTGACGCCGATTTGACTTCATACTTAATAAATAAATCTTACCAAAGAGACATTGCCTCTAAGTGTCACTGAAGTATATTGAAAGATAGACAGTACGATATATAATTGATTACTTTGAAAACAGCAGATTCAGGTTTAAAAATATTTAATGAACAACATCATTTACGCAGAGAATTTCCGGTTCAAACACTATTTTTCACAATTTTAACAAATCTACCCATTGACCTCGTGAATGGGGTACACCATAAACGAGAAGGATATTTTAGAGATTACTCTTATAAGTTTCTATTTCGTTTTCTGTCTTTTATTTTCAAATGATTCTAAGTGACTTTTTAATTAAAATAAAACACAAACAAACAAACAACGCAATATGAAAATAAGTTATTTTCAGTAAATGAAAATAGTTCAAATCTAAAATGAAATGTATACCTTGTTAAAGGTAAATGTAGCAAAAAAAACAGTAGCACCGCCTAACATTAAAGTTAGGCGGATTACCCGCCTAAATGGATTACCCGCCTATCTGACTCTCGTTTAGTAATTTTAAATCGGCCAAATCTTATCTGCATTTAATAATCTGCATTTTAAGATTTTCATACAGTCATTTCATAAGGAAGTGTGGATTGGATAACGGGACATGTTAGAATTAATAGGGGTTATTACAATTGTTCGGAATATACATGTACAAAATGTCGAAAATCTCTTTGTTAATACAAAAGAAACTTACCGAATAACAAGGATGATTTTGCCGGTGGAAGACCGAACTGGGTGTACATAAACTTTGGTCCAAAGACAAACCATCCCACGTGACCAGTCAGCTCGGCACAGATGGCGAAGAATACTGACATGGCCGTCACGTTCGTTAAAATTCTTTTAATGGTTTGGAAGAAATCTGTGAGAGAAACATGAATTTTATCATACAAGATAATAAAAGATCAACAGACTAATGGCAAAACCACCAAGACGTGGTCAGATTGCAATAGAATGGACTGCATGAAGAAAAACTTGCTTTCCTTGCCAGAGGCTTGCCATGAAAGACCAAGCTACATTTCGTGAGGTTACACACAGGTAAATGAAGGTCATTAGGTTAGTGTTCTAAACATCATCTTTATAAAAATCATTAAAATCAGGGGTTGATTAGAGGAGATTGTAGCTAACATTAACACTTTGGGTGCTATCGGCCCACCGGTGCGCCGAGAAGATAACCAGTTCCATACTTTATAATGACAAACGTCACTGAAGTTCCTACCAATGATATTCATCGTAGGATGAAGAGATATTGAACCAACTACAACTACATGAGTTAAAGTGTCTTGTCTCGACAGCATTTGGATTTTGAAAGAAAAGTGTACATTTTTGTAAAATTAGACATAATTCCAAAACAACCCAGCACCCAAAGTGTTAAGACAAATCATTCCTCATTTCACTTTTCTCTGCATGTGGTGCAAGGGCGTAGGCTGGGGGGTGTACTGGTTGCACGTGCAACCCACCCCCCCCCCCCCGCCAGAGCCAAAGGAGTTCCACCCCTGGCAAGCAAAAAGATATTTTCACCATCTTTTCTGCTTTCAACGCCTGATTTTCTCAACTTTAGTTCCACTTCCACCTCCCTAAGATGTGCACCTCCCCACACCAAGTTAGTTCCACCTCCGCAAGATGTGCACCTCCCCATACCCAAACCAGCCTACGCCCCTGTGGTGACCAACAATTTCTCAAGCGAATTGGCCTTAAATAATGTCCTTGCATGAACACGGCGATTTGTGTCCCTGTGTCTGAGTTTTAAGCTGTATTCATAAGCACATTATGATAGCCTATACCCGTCGAGCCCTTTCAGAAAATTAATGTCATTGACGTCAAATCCACCCCTTCTTGGCAACTTCCCATTCAGATCATATTAACACATGTTATTGAGTTGGCTCGAATGGACTTTTTTGTTGATTTTTTCGCGTGATTCGGGGTGTGAAACCTAAATAACAGGATGTCATGACCGCATGTGCTACCACTCACTGCCGTTTTGGAGTAGAAGGCATAGGACACTGTAGGTCAAGGTAAAAAGATCACTTTTTCAAATTATGATTCCTATGCAGTTTTAAAAATCTGAGCTTTATGATGCTAGCGTCTTTGATGAGCTGTACACAAGTTGCCCTGAAAATATTGCAGTTCAAAACGATCATCAGGTACTTTTGAAATGTGACATTCAGTAAGCGATCATTCCATATACTGCTGTGTTATGGAATTTTTGTCCACAGAACATAAATACATGAGCCGAAATTTATGTGTACGTTGTTACAATTTACTGGTGACGGCATAATTGTCTGAAGTTTTGAGTTACGGTGTTTATTTGTCCATTCAAACACGATTTGGAGGTCAGATATCAATATTTGGCATTTTTAAAATAGCTTTCATAATGTTTAATGGTGTCTTTAAATACTGGATACCTTTCAGGAAAGACGTAACACCGCGGTTTTGCGCATCTCGCTGCCTGCTCGACTGCATACTGCTCATGGCACCGATCACATCCATCTCCCCCTGCTCGCTCCCTTTAGGATCAAGAGCCTCTTCGCCAGGTTTAACGGTCCTCAGCGTCTTGGGGAAGAGGAAGAAAGGGATGCTGATGAGGATGAGAAGCGAGCCATTGATGAGGAAGCCGAGCCACCACGCCCCGATCCAGTACGGATGTCCCTGGTTGACCACGGGATGGTCGACGGAGTCATCGTAGAAATAGGTGGGCCGCGCGAGGCAGGTGGTGGCCAGCATGAACCCCAGTGTTGGCCCGAAAGCGAATGTACTGAAAATGATACCTGAGGATAAGGAAAACGAAATTATCTTCGTTTATCTAAATCATTCTGAAACAAATTATTACGAACGATAATCCAAGTACAGAGAGCTGCATCTGCATACAGAAATATCTTATGATTTGCTTCAACTTTTCCCTTTGGAGTTTAACTTGATCAGATCAGGTGTTTTAACCGAAATTCGTGTGATGTGTTTTAACTCAACTCTTCTTACATGACTGTTAGATTAACGATCGTCTGATTTCTAAATATATTCTGTACTTCTGTACAATGTTATTCTTTTTTTTTTCAATTTTCAACTATTTTTTTCCTTTATATTAATTTCCAGAAGCCAATGAAATGTGGAACTTCCGAAAGTCACATTTCTGGCAATGACAGACAGACAAAGACAGAAAAAGTCAGGAATGTGCCCTTTAGTAAGTAGAAAGGAAAAGACGATAATTATCACATTATCTGCAAAGTGGATTTATAAGTCAAAATGTGGGAATCATATAGAAACATTTATCTAAGTTAGATGAATATGACTGAATTCCTTAATAACCACCAGAGGCGTGAGAATCACTGACAAACACAATGCATGGGGGGGCGGCAAACCTTTGTTCACACTGTTCACGAACATAGACACACCCCCCCCCCCCATGCATTGTGTTTGCCAGTGATCCGACGCCACTGACAATTTCACACTCACCTATAAAAATTGTAGTTGTTCTTTTATTTTTCACGTTATCGTCCAGATATGTTATACATAGAGGCTGAGCACAGGTTCCTAAACCGCAGAGAACCTGACCGGCCAATATCCAGCCCACCTGCCACATTAATGACCCGGATGTAGCCGATTCCTCCACATCACACGTCTCTTCGTCTGCTGGGAACAAAGTGACAGATTTTGGTTGCAATTATTTCTTTTATTTAAAACAGGGCAAAAATACAATAGATATAATATATCAATCAATCAATTTATTTATTTCCATATTTTCACAATTTTACATACATGTATAACACATAAAACAATATGAGATACACAACGTAACAATTATGAATATTTTTAAACTCCATTCCAATTCAGTTGAGAATGAGAAATATTTGAATTGATACTTACGTAAAAAAAATAAAAACAAGGTTATAAGGTAATACAGATTGCATCTAGTTGCATGCACATCGACTTATATATTAACAAAATAAATATCAAACAAAAAGCGTGTTTATTTATCATTCGTGCTTTAAATTGATGACAAACTAAAACAAGTGAAAATATGGAGGAACCTAATAAAAAGTAAAACTTGTAATTTATAGGTCCCAAAATGAAAAAAAAATGTCGAATTTAATATGGGACACGGTTAAAAAAAATAGGTTAAATAATATAACATAAATATAACTGAATATTTTTAGGAAGTTGAATGGATAGCAACACAATGGAACTTAATGTGTAGTAGAGCGCTCCCACAGGCAGTCACGATGGAGAGGAAAAACATGCATACAAACAATTGATATGGTCCAATGCGCGGACGCACCACTGTTCACACTCCATCGTGACATTACGTGAGAACCCTCGACGGCCAAGGATCATGGATTGTGGCAACCATGGTAACGTAAAATGCACACTTCGTTGCACAATGTGAATAATTTATAAAACTGTATTCAAAATAAACCGGCAGACGAGCAAATGAGGTGACCAGACGAAGGACCAGCTGGGTGCAAACAATTGCGCAGTCATCTTTTACACTTTAACTGGAGTCACTATAGAGGTTATATTTGTTAATAACTAAAACATTTAATGAAAAAGAGATTAAAAACAAAAACGACCAAGACGCCAAGCCGCACCCAGCCGATCCCCCATGCAGTCATCTCAAGGGTATGCGACACCAGCAGGATTAGGCTACCTAATTTCGAATTCAATCAAAAGGAATCAGACATCAACGAAGGTTAATGAGAGGTACAACACAAGAGATGTCCGTGGATAAGAGGTTTTGAAGGTGTATTAACGATGCAATAAAAAAGTATTTCTAAGGCGATAGTAAATTAATCGTCTTCTGCACAATAGGTTTGCATTAAAGTTAATTTCAAATTCCGTTTGAAGGCAGTGAGTGAAGGAGATTGAATTAGATGAAGTGAAAGGTCGTTCCAAAATTTGGGTCCTTGGAAAATAATAGTTTTCTGAGCAAAGACAGTACGGGTACGTGGTAAATGATTATATTATAGTGACATTGCCTAGTACGGATAGGAATGAATTTCATTTAATTATAAGACAAATAAGGACATATAAGCACTACGGGTAAAATTCTCCTATTAGATAATTGATACATGATATGGCCCAAATTGTATGCTTGTTAAGATCAGTGAGTTTCAAAGTTTACTGTTAATAAAATAATAGATTTGTAATCGGAAACGATAGCCGGCATGATTAATTAACTCGACAGCGCACGTTTATTTGTGCGCCAAGCATTAATTTATTAAATTTAAAATTGGTGACTGTTGCCCCAAGTCAGAAAATTTCCCAATAGTTTAGATATGGCAATATGGCAATATCAGGCTTGAGTTACAACAATGAAGTATATAGGTAGGGAATACGCTTCTGAGTTTTCCAATTACTCCAATGTTTTAGATAAAAATTTTGTTCAAAATTGTTAATGTGGAGGTT
>JZLH01S0009238.1:22836-43391 GCA_001188425.1 Eucidaris tribuloides
ACATTCCATAGTTTAGATATGGCAATATGGCAATATCAGGTTGAGTTACAACGGAATGAAGTATATAGGTAGGGAATACGGCTTCTGAGTTTTCCATTACTCCAATGTTTTAGATAAAAATTTTGTTCAAATTGTTAATGTGGATGGTTCCTGATAATTTATTATCTAAGGAGAAATGCCTAAAGAATAATAGTTGAATGATTGCGTTAGATTTGAGTTATTGGTATGTACATGACCCGAAGTCTATTTATTGTGTTTGCTGAATATAATGTAGTTTGTTTTATATACTTGAAGAGAAAGCTTGTTAAGTGTGATCATTTATACAATTTTAGTTCTCGATTTTTTTAGGGGTATTTAGTAAAGTTTCAGGGTTACGATGTGAGAAAAGAAAATATTGATTCGTCTCAAATTTAATAATAACGTAATTCATGAGAGCATTCTGAATCGATTAATATATACGTTATAGTAAAAAAGAGCAATGGGCCAAGAAGGGAACCTTGTGGTACTCCACAAGAAATAGGTTTCAGTTGTGATTCATGGCCATTAAGAAAAACAAATTGTTTGCGATTAGTAAGGTAATTCCTGAACCACTCCAAGGCCCTTCCTCTGATACCGTAATGGGATAATTTGTAAATTAATATTTCATGGTCAATGGTATCAAAGGCCTTGGAGAAGTCCAGGAAAATGCCAGCGGTATGGCATGAATTATCAATCGCATTAGCTATTTTATTGACAAACATATATGAAATGGCAGTGACATGATTGGGAGAAGTAAAAAATGCCTCTCGAACCAAACTGGTTGAAATACTCTTGGCCGAATCAAGCATGAACATACTAGCATTTTGATTCTCTCGAGCCCCGATACAAATAGAATCCACAGACTGCTACTTAACAGATTTGTCTGTTACAAGACAAACTGATGGAAGTTATTTTAGAATGAGTTAACTTTTGATTACCAAATTTTCACAGTAGAATCCTTGCACAGTTTACTTGATTCTAGATTAGTACTATCCCAAGTTGCGGACCACCCCCAATCATGTCATTTATATTTAAGAATAAACACACACAGAGGGAAGTGTCCACGACCATGTTCAGTTTCAGGAACAGGCAGGACGATTGCGGTATAGTTACAATACAGTACAATAATTAATATTTCATTTCATATAGCCCCAAAATATTATTAACGATGGTATTCATTCCAACGGCATTCAGAGTATCGTAACATGCAGCGAGGTTAATTCGGATTGCTTTAAAACTGTAAGTAATGAGAGCAGTTTGACAAGTATCTTGGAGATAATAATTTCAGTAAATTAGAGTTTGGTATTATAAACAAAACAGAATACAAATTAATATTATGGTTTATGGTAAGTGTTTAGCAGAAAAAAACATGATTTCTACCCCCCCCCACACACACACACCCTCACTTTACCTTGTATATAACACTAAAACAAGACAATGTCATAAACACTTAGTGTGAATCCATCGTTCACGTATAGCGAGTGCCTAACACTCTAAAAGCAGCGAGGAAAAGTGCACTTAATGGAAATGGCATTATCTGTCTAATCAAATGATTGACATATTGCAGTCGATTTATCATACTCATCGGGATATCATGTCGCAAAGTCAAGACTACCATCGTTGCCATCTTTCAAGTTATGCTTTTGATAACCAAGTCAGAAATATTAAACAAACACGCCACTTAATGTTGTAAAATGACGCATACAATAGAATTAAAATCCGGGATTCAAGGACCGGCGACTTGCAAAATAGTTAGGCAAAGTTTTCCAAAGTTTATATTAAATTAAACAAAGTGCAAGCAATTTTGTACATCATACACTTATGCGTAATGATACAAATTTGCAATCATTTACAGGCACTTACGACATCATTTTCTTGGGACGAAAATATCAATCATTATCCCATGTGACAGGCTTCATTTTATCATTGGCCTATACAGGGTGGCCCAGAAAGAATGCTACGAGTACGATCGCTAATTTCTTCACCATTATCGGCAAAATGTTATTAATTTTTATTTCGTTGGTTAGAATATTCTTTTTTCAATAAAATGATACCAAGATCATTGATTTTGAGTAAGGCGTTTTGATTCTAGGGCCATTTTTCGGAGGCAATGCAATTTCCCAAATTTGCCAATTTTTCAACAGCGGCGGTCATCGGAACGCCGAGATATTCTGGCGTTCCAGCTTGCCATACCGGACAAACCGCAATGACAATGGAGACATAGCTCGCATCGTCTTCCTTATGAAAGCGAGGGCATTCCTGTCTTTTGTCATCGCGGTTTGTCCGGTATGGTAAGCTGAGATGCCAGAATATCACGGCGTTTCGATGACCGCCGCTGTTGAAAATTGGCTAAATTTGGGAAATTGATTGCCTCCGAAAAAATTGCGGCCCTAGAATCAAAATCGCCTCTACTCAAAATCAATGATCTTGGTACCGCACAGTATTATTTTATTTGAAAAGGGATGTTCTAACCAATAAAATAAAATAATGACATTTTTGCGATAATGTTGCAAGAAATTAGCGCCGATCTATGCTCGTAGCCATTCTTTCTGGGGCACCCTGTCATAAGGACCTACCTCTTTTAACAGAAAACGTGGAGTTATAGTCGTCATTCCTTTTGCGATTCTCTTCATACGTCTGTTAAACAATTGCCCAGTTTATTTTCCTTCAAACGCAATTTGAAAATACAGTTGATTGACGATATAAACATGCAAGAAATTGTATCAAGTAACCAGTATATACATTGACAATATACAGTAGTTCGATTCAAGTACATACATCATTATTCTCGAATTTGTATCATGTAGATACAGATTATACTAATATTCTCTATTAATGTTTCAATTCATTTTCGTATTTTGTTCCTTATTGTATTGTTATTATTTTGACATTGATGGTACTATACATGGACTGATTTGTTTTTACTTACCGGGAACCTACATATAAACAACGAGCTTTGCTTTGATTTTTCCAATGCTGCTTAAATTATTTAATTCGTTAATGGTCACACTGATACTCTAATGTCTCTACAGTTGCTGAAAATAACATTTAATAACCCATACTTTACTTTAAAGGTTAGTGATATGATTGGGAACACTTGAAAGTGCCTCAAGAACCAAATGAGTTGAAATACATACCAACTATACACTAGCAGGAGTGGATCTCCCACCTGGGAGGATTTGTCTGTAATTTGTTTACTTAAGGAGAATCAAGCATAAACAGAAGAGTATCTTAATTTTATTCGGGGATGATAAAAATAAGCCCCATTGAGAGCCACACAGCAGGTTTCCGTACTACAAGTGATATTGACATTGTTTATTTTAGAATGAGTCAACGTTTGACTACAAGATTTTCACAGGAGAATCCTTGCATAGTTTACTTGATTCTAGAGTAGTTTCAGCCCAAATTGAGGACAATTCCCAATCATGTCATTTACCTTTAATATATAAATGAAGTTATTATTTTGTAACTTTTGTAACTTTTATTACAATGCATGTCCACTCGTATTTGAATTACTTCGTTCGTGTTTAATCGTATTTGTCACATAGTCCTCGTATTGTGAAGATTTGCATCGGAAATCATGAGCGGTTCTTCTGTTTACTATAACACCAGCTCTTTCACGTAGGCACCCTTTGTTTTCATGGAAACTTGTTGTTATTCACCAAAATGTTATTGACCCAAACCTTGTAAAATAATCATGGAACTGTTGGATGAAAATATGTGGAACATTGAGAGGTTAACCAATAACGGCTGGGGTAAATTGTCCATGCGTTTGTATACACGCTTGGTCGCATGCATCTTTGATATTACATGTACTATCAAGATTAAATAAATATCTAATCGTTCTACGTAAACATAACCTCTGGACTGAGATTAACATTGTTCCGAAATTTTTTAGCAAATACGCATGTTTCTATGATATATCCTACTATCCACGCACGAATGCTACAACCTGTCTAAAAAAAAATGTACAGTAGAAATTGAATTTATTTCGGATTTCAAATTTTCTTAAAGGGTACGCGCACTGGTGTTTGGCATGACATTGCATGAAACAATTATTCTTTTTGGCACTTTTTATCACTTGCTTTTGTCAACTATATGGTTACGTTTGTGTGGTGACGCATGATGGGTTTGCGCCATTTTTGTATTATCGACGAAATAAATATGAAATTACATTTAAATATTAATGCTGTTACTCACAAAACAAATACACTGAGTAACGAGAACAACAATGGAATGAATCACCAAAAGTATTGCTCACGATTAATGTAATATGTACTGTGTTATCCACAAGAACTAATTGAGGTCTCTACTGTACAGCCATAACTACAGTGTGTCCCAGAAAAAAAGGAAACCGAGATTGATGAAGATATTTTTTATATGTTAATAACAAATATGACAAAAAAGTCATACATTGTTGGAAAGCCTATTTTCCCTTCTTTAATTTGATACCAGTCACAGAGATTTCCATTCACGCATGACTGAGCAAAGACAATCAGAAGGGACATAGGTATAACATCATTTGCACGAGCAAATTTGAAATTCAAACTGTCACGCTTGAATGTATTCAGAATATCTTCGATATTCAACTACATCATTAAAAAGCCTATTTTATCTTCTTTTGTATGATATCTCATTTATGAAAAATGACGATGCATGAGTGAGAAAAAACAATATGAAATGATGCTTGTTTTCAGAAATATTCCAAAAATGCAGATATTGTGTGAAGTCAGCTGTGCGTGAACCTTTTGTTCAGCTTGCCTCCAAAAGCTCAAGATGTATTCATTCTGAAAATCACACTAAAACAGGCATGTTTTAATTTTACTTGTTCTCCATCATACGTTATTCATATTTTACGCGTGAGGTGTCACATAAAAGAAGAAATATTGAATATTTATGTCATGGTTTTATTTCTTAAGGATAATTACATTTACTACCCCGAAAATGCACTCAAACATGGAATTTGTGCGTGCAAATGAAATTTTGGTAGCATCAATATTCATTGTTTTAATTCACTCATGCGTAGGTAATGAATAATATCATATTATGTTGTGTTTCAAATGAAAGAAGAGAAACACAGCTTTACAAACATACCTAATTCATCTAAGATATTGTTTATTATGATGGAATATTTTTGCCATGAAATCTGGTTTCCTTTTTTCTGGGACACACTGTATATTACATGGCTTCGCTGAACAACGTTCACGCTGATGTTGAACTGCCTATCAGCACAATAATTTTCAAGTCTTTTCTGAACGTCATGTCTCCTTTTAATGCGAAGGTAAAAATCACAATCAATGTAATATTTATATCGTTTCTACCTAGTTGAATCATTAAATAATTATGTTCAAACATTCTAAGATTTATTTTTGTTTAAAAACAAGTTTTACTGTTGATCTACATAATTATATGAAACAAGCAGACACTGGTAGAAAATCAATCAATCTTGCCTAATGGCAGCATATTCATTATGTCAGGACTGACGCTACTCAATCATAAAATATATCGGACAAGCATTATAGGCTTTGAGAAAATTGTAAACCCAAGTATGAACACCAGATTGTAGAACGTCATACATGTATATCCCCAAAGAAAATAATAATAATTGTTATTATACCATACTTTTGATACACTAATTTGCTGCCTGTGTCGAAAAGAATGGAGCATGAAAGATATTTCGGATGTGGCGAGTTCAAAAAAGGGTGTTCAGTATTTTCTTTGAGCCCCATTTCATCTTCAGATTGATAACGTTCATAACAAAAAGGGAAGTCAATGAATTCAAATAACCAGAAGAATTGTGGCTCTTTCTGTATAAAAGATTACAGACTATAATCATTGGACGTCCCTGAGATAAGCTCCACCTCCCTCCAGATATTTTGGTTAGGAAGCTCATCATCTCAAGTCCCCGGTTCCTAATAAGTGTACAGTTACTCTCAGAAACGTTTACCGTATAAGAAAACGTATTCAGCAAAATATTTCCAATTTGTTCAGAAAAACTTGAAACCCGTGAATAGCTAAGAGTCCTTTCTATCAGTTGATTCTCTCAAATTGGATAAATATTGTTAACTTGAAAAACCAGAAGTCTCTTTCGTGAAAAAGCGCAAAATCAATTTCCCCATGCTGTTTGAGTCACTTCGGGCCCATAATTTTAACTAGAGCCTCTAAGGCCTAATGTTTGTTGAAACCGATGTATCTCCTGCATAAATGAGAAAATTGTCATTTGACATAAAGATAATAAACTCCGCCCAAAATAGGGGTTCCAGGCACCCATATCATTGTTGAACAGCGACTTGTGCTCAATTGATGTCAACGAAGCAGTCAGAGAAAAATCGTAAGAAAAAAAAACATCTCGCTTAAGAAAGTTTACATCTTCGAAAGGACGAAAGATACGGTTGATTGGAGTTCAAACATATATGTTCGCATGTGAACCAACATTACAAATATACCGAAGGTAAATAAAGGACACTTCCACATTAAAACTACGTTTTGTATACAATTATTATTTGAAACGCTGAATCTATCAATATTAAAATGGGGCTTTTCAAAATGGGGAATCCTTACGATTTTTTCCAGAAGTGTTTTGTAGAGCAAGAAAAGTATAGCAGACGTTCGCGGGTTTTAACAGCGTTAAACAAGCAATTCAACACATTTTCCGGGTTTCAAACCGCAACAATTTGTGGCGATTGTTTTTTCATCCTTAAATTTACCACTGCACACACACTTTGCCATAAAAGTCGAAGAAAATTCCATTTACCTGCTGAAGACGAACTGTCGCCACCATCCAACGAGCATGTATCTTGTGGCGCCCTGGCCGAGGAACCTCCACCACTCGTATCGTTGGCGTACCACTTACCCGTCATCTTCTGCAGCATGGACGCCGGAGGGTCGTAGAAAAAGTGTGGTAAGGCGCACATTATGGTCCCTATACCCACCACGGCGAAAGCTGTGCCTGTAAAATGGGTCAACACTTTTACGTAAGATATTGGATGGATTGTCGTTTAAAATATTGTTTTGATTTTAAAATAAGAACATACGAAACATCAATGACGTTATACTTACAATCAGATACAATCAGAGAAAGTTTTGTTTCTCTGAATAAGTGTGGAAATAGTTTTACTGGGCTCTCCAGATTTGATTCATTAATTCCCTAATATTTAATGTGCATTACAATTGTACCTTCTTGTTTCTTATGACAAAATTATGAATGCACGTTGAGCAAGGAATAACATTATGTGCGGATAACGTAGTAGTTTGAGTGACAGCTTTCTGAAATAGACATAGACAAATAATGGTGATGTAGTTGTCGTCGTCGTCGTTGATGTTGTAGAAGTAGGTTAAAATCGGCTAAAAGTGGTAGTTATGATAAAGACTAAAATTAGAAATCTCGATTGATGTCCATTATTAATTAAATTTTTACGTAGTAATAATTGATATCAACAATTTAGTCATATTTACCAACGATTCGAGGACGATGTCGCGAATGTCCAAAGTGAGTGACGAAGAGAACGGCCAGCATTCCCGCCACATCGTTGATGATGGTAATGGCGCCCGACTCGGAACTCTTTAGTTGAAACCTCCTCTCGATCGTACTCAACGAAGCACTCACATAACCTCCAATGGCCGAGATGTAGGCTACGTTTCCTAGACAGGTCAGCACGAGATATACCCAAGGGTTGAAGAATGAACACCGTTTCTTCCCATCCTCTTCTTCTTTGCCACTATGATGCGATCTTAGTGTCTGACCGCGACCGTTTTCCATAGCCTTGGCGTATTCGTCGATCTCTTCCAACGAACGCCATTGTTTATTGAGCTCCTGTCTTGAAGTTTAAATCCACAACAACGCTCCACCTGCCCAGTCTGGTTGCGTATACAGTCCAGGTCTTGAAAATATTGGCGTATAGTCAAAATCTTTGCAAGCTTCCTTTTAACATTCGTTACGACAACAAATAAATGAGCAAACCATGGATTGTCCGAGGTTTTGTTTGCTACGATATGTCTCGCACAGGACTAGTAACATTGCAACACCAGTGATAGGTTGTTCCAGAGGCTACAAGAGGGCATTTTTTGTTCGGTATAACGCTAGAGTTGGTATGATACGGGTTAGATCGCGATATCATGTGTTCCAAATCATTAACCTCACACAACCCCAATAGCAGACGCTATGTGAAAGCAAAAGGAAACTCAGAAGTTGAACTGTCATCGAAGGTTTATCATCACCAATTATATGACCAACCCTTAAGGAATATCGTCAGTTTGTCACTTCGTTATTACAGTATTTGATGTAAAGCTAACTTTGGGAAGGTGAACTTTGAAATCGGCCACGAACTCATCGGGTGCAGTTGTGGAGCGATCTCTAGAGTCGGAATTAAAAATATAAACGAATACACCATAAACACTCCGGGTATTTTGGTTGGGTAAGATCGGCACAGACTGTAAATGTTGAAACAGAGAAATCACGTTATGTATCTTTATTTTATCTATAATTGTTATGTATTTACATATTATTACAGCCAAGGACAAAAGAAAATTCATGTCATTGGTTAATCATTTCAAGCAATACAGACCTGTGAGGCTAATGAAATAATCGCAAATACCTTTTACGAGGGAATCTTAAATTCTAAGTAACAGAAAGCTGAAGTCTTGTCCAACAGCCAATAAGAACAGCAATGACTTACCGATCCCACCAATACATGTTAACGTTCCTGAGAATAAGTATCTATGCCATTATATTTCAACATGGCGAATGTGGTATTCAATAATTATGGATAGTGTGCGAACAGTTTAAATTCTTTCATATTCATCAGTATAAGGGGAAACTTGAGTTTTTGATCCACTGAGTTCTCAATACTGCAAGAATTTTTTTTTTTAATTTCCTCTATCTTGGCGCAAAACACATATTGTCGTGCCACATGGAGTCAGACTGTCGATTGCTTTCTTGTATTTCCGCCTTCCATATAAATAAAAAATGGGCTCAAATTACAACATAATTTTCATTCTATAAATGTTATTTTAAGCGGTTTATATTTACCGGTATTTATTATCGTAATGGATACCAAGTTCCGATAATGTATTTTCCTACTGGTGCACTTTTGATATTCCATTTGCCTGACATAAGAAAATATCCAAGATCGAAACATTAAAATGAAATAAACTGGGTTTTCACGTGAATAGTTATTTACAATTTATTTCCTGTGGTAGGTGATAACGGTGGCTTTGCGGGGGAAGGGGGGAATCCTTTACATAGGGGAAGGGGAGAATCCAATATAAAGGCGTGATTTCAATTAACTTCGACTTACATGTCCTGTGACAAAGGAGTTGTCTTTTTAAACAATCAGCACAATTCATACACGATGTTGCAATATCAGTTGATGGGGTCCTAAGTCCACTAATATGTTATGAGTACATATCAACAGCTGGTAATTAGGCCTACGATTTCTGTATTTGCTAACTAAAAAGATAAGTGCCCCACTCGAAAGGCCTCTAACCTTGCTTTAATTATTAACAAAGGGAGGTTAAAGGATTATAGAAATGTCACACATTTCCGTTATACTTTAACCTTCAGCCATCACGGAGGGATGACTTGTGTCATTATGACATTTATGTGTATGTGTGTTCTTCATTCATGGGTCAATTTCAGGAAGAGATATGATTTATGAAGAGTAAAATCACAAAATGGTTTAAGTTCAGTTTTGTAACTTCGAAGAAAAATGCGTTCCTGTGCAACAGGTTTGTGCCTATGGGAAAATACACTATGGGAAAATACACTCATGCTCATAATTATGGAATACTTAAAACACATTTTAGAAGTTGCCATTTTTCCTTGAACGGTACGTCTGGGATTAATATTTGTTCGCCCCAGGGGAAACAATTATAATCTAAGTATTTCAGGAATTTTGAGCATTTTGTAGCGTCCGACTCGACACTAAAACCTGTGTTCATAAATGGCGGTGTTGTTGTTGTTGTTTAGTCACGTGGTTGTTACGCGCGTTATTAGACTTGTAACAGACACTATTCTGATGTTAATTTAGTGATAAATGACATTAGATCAAAATTTATCAGTTTTCTGTGTTGTTTTTTGAATTACTTTAATCTAATACTTTTTCATGATTTTTGGTGGATTTAAAAATATATATATAATTTTTATTTCGCTCAAATGTATTTTAGTTTTAACTTTAGTCATCTCATGGAATCCAAAATTGCTTCACATACTGTGTTTTTGTAAAATAAACACTTATCTTGAAAATTTTGGACGATATAGGAGAAAGAACTTAAGTATCAACAAAATTTTCCATAATTATGAGCATGAGTGTACATGTATCGTTAGATAAGTAGGTGGTAACTCAAGTTTGGTGCAAAAATGGATTTAACGCGTTTTCGCAAAGGAGCTCTTCATACAACACCAATTGGAAATAGAAAATAGAAAATACTCTTTGTGACATGGCACTTCACCGAACTCTACACTACGTAGTGTAGAGTTCAGTGAGACACTTACACCAATGTCAAGAGCACAGTCTTAGCTTTCACATACCGTTAGTTCTGTTCAATCTGCTTGTCTTAATCTTGAGATATGTATAGTTAAAAACGAAAGGGTAATATCACAATAGTGCCACTTTTCTACAGCCCATATAAAAGTGGCACAAGTGTGATTTCACCCTTTTGATGTATACAACATATCTCGAGATTAAAACACGCAAATTGAACAAAAGAAACGACATTTGACAGCTAAGACTATGTCCTTGACGTTGATGAAAGTGTCATGTCACAAGTATTTCGAATTGCCAAAGATGGCGCTTTTTCACTTGCGACATTTTTTTATTACACGCTGTACACAAGTCAGAAAAGTCTCCTCAAATAAATATTTCAATACCTTTGGGGGGAAATATTCACACTCGTCAAAAAGTAAAACTCTCTGGTATCAAATGACACACAAAAATCCGATATTTTATTCTTCAATTTATGGGTAAAAATCACCTCTGTGAAGAAATGCAAAATCCGAAATTGACAAACATTCGATATTCCTTTAAAGATTATGTGTAGTTTTTTCTTAATATCTAAAGTATTATAGCATAATTCCACACGTCAACAAGTGTTCAAACAAAAATTTCGATAATTTAAGCAATAAAATGCACAAGCACGTCATACAAAAAAACATCTTCTTTCATAAACTGTTACAAACAGAATCCTTCAGAATGTGAACATTTCTACGCCTTTTCATGACTCTCAGCTTACCAACCAGAGCAAAATATTATTTTCTGTCAAGTCTAGATTATGTACCTTTGCACAAAAATGATATCTGCTCATTCAGGTGTAAATTATATCTTGTATCGTTTGATAGAAAAGTCTCTTAGCTGTTCACGGGTGCAAACATTTCATGATTTTTTAAAGAATATACAGGTATTTGAGGAATTTAAGTTATATATTGGAAACTGCGGCGGGGGGGGGGGATTAAGGGTCACACCCATACAGTACAATAATAAGATACACTAGGACACACACACACACAAACACAAAGATACATACATACACACACACACACACACACACACACACACAAATACACAGACATACACATACATACACATACGCACACAACACACACACATGCATACACACACACATTATACGCATACACATGGACAAGAACACATGTACACGCACGCATAAGTTCGAGTACATAAGCATGTCATAAACAGAAATCGCACGCACATACACGCCTTCACATGGACGCACAAATGCACACACACCATACATTTTTGTGCAGCAGCTAATAGCATGAATGAGACGCAAGAGCAGACAAAATATTGATTTATGCTATAATAGTCAAGAGGTTTATTGAAGTTGTATTTTTATGCGATTCGAAGTTAAAGAGTTAAACAGGAAATGTATATTTTTAACACATATTTAATAACGCTGCTTAACTGGATTTTCCATCACCGTGCCCATTTAATACCTTCGAAATAGAGCTACCAATAGAATCTTACACCAATGGTAATGAATGAACAATGTTCATATTGCTCCGAACATAAATTGGTGGGTGTTTTTGAAAGTTAGTATTCATTCAATAATCGTTTTGACAATGATCTACCTCTTAATTGCGTGTTAGGTTATTGAAGAAAGATGCGATTCTGCTATTGTTACTTTTGCTAGATTTAAGAAATACATTTCAGAAGAAGTTTGGAGGTGTTTGTTGTTCGGGACTTTAGCTGTGATTGTAAAACAAATCGGAACACAACATGTTTTTACGGGTTTGATAAATAAATGAACAAACTGGAAGAATGCAATGCACCAAGGGGAAAATATTCTGGGGTTTGAGGAAGTGGTCTGATGCGGTTTGGTTTAGGGATTCGTAATCGCTATCCCCTTGCAACCAACATGTCTTTTCATAGGTTTGACAATTTACGATTGACTCGCGGCCTCAAACGAATTTTCAAAGACTGTAATGTTTATCGAAACAAATGTTATCAAACCACGTCTAGAATATCAACCAAAAGTAGAATTACATAACACCAAGTATCTTCATCAAACTTCAAGATTTGTATATCTTAACTAGGGGTGGCGCCAGGGTAAAATTTTAGGGATGGCAAAACCCTTGGGGTGTCAAAGAGACCTAAATTTCATAAATTACACTGCACCCCCCCCCCAATGATTTTCCAAATTTTTAGGGGTGGTTAGCCCCTGCACCCCTCCCCCACCCACTTCGTGGCACCGCCCGTGATCTTAACACGGAAGATGATTATGATCCCTATGTAACAACATATTTGAAACGTACAGTGTATCCACTGGTTGGGTCATGCCATTAATTATTCTTGTACCAACATCAAAGTTGTTCATAGACGTTGTATTCAAAAGTAGCCAAAACTCGTTAACATGTACTTGAACTTTTCCTGTCAAAACCGAACGTCTTTATCAATATGATAAAACTACAACTCCTTAAAACAATTCTGGTTTCCGCACAGCAGCAAACCATGAATGAGAAAATAGACACCATCCATGCACGCACACACACCGCAAAACCGGGTAGAGTAAATTAAACACCCTAAGACGTTACCAAATATGGGAATACAGTAAAAAAAATTGTAGATGTCATTTACTAACACTGTTGATATTTAAGGTGTTTTCTCAGTGCTACAAGCAATTAGTTCCTTTTGTGATCAAATAACATAATGCCGCCATGAATGTCAAATCAGAACCACAGGTTTTGTGTGCATGCGGTGACAAGAATAGAGGTACAAATTGATACTGACACCATGTGAATATAAATAGCAATGATAACAATAATAACAATGAAAATGATGATAGTAATAATGATGATAATAATCATCATCATCATCATCATCATCATCATCATCATCATAACAATATAATCATCATCATCATAACAATAATAATGATAATAATAATCATCATCATAACAACAATAATAATGATAATGATAATCATCATCATAACAACAATAATAATAACAATAACACTAATAATAATAAAGATCAAGATACTTTGATTTGAGAAATGCACGATAAAACAATAGATATTAAATTATTATCATCATTATCATCGTCATCATCGTCATCATTGTCATCATCATCATCACGCCTAATTTCTGCTGCATAACATAGCGTTGAGCTTCATGTAATAACCTTTGTTACATTGACCCTGTAAACAACATTCCTGTTTCGTAATGAACTACAGTATCATAACCGTCACTTATCAAAGAACGTTTTAAAATTGGACCCAAAGGTAGTATCCATACAGTTACAGACATCTCATAAATCTAAGAAATTAGAAGTTTGTTCAGGAAATGTTAATCCTACTTATTGCTCACAAAAATTACCCCTAAAATGTTATATTGCAAACTGCTTAGATGAATCCATATGAAATACATGTAGATCATTATGTAACCAGTGTAACAGTATAACAGCTTATAGAATACATCTACTCTGTCTCTTTAACAAAATAAACACACACAAAACCCACTGATATTTTTTTTCTGTGTAAACTTAAAATAGGCTTGAATTTGAATTCTTTAAATCGGTTGTAAAGAATTGGAATGAGATGTAACAACATTCTAGCTCTAAATGCAAATGTATTGAAAATAAGACAGTGTTAAAACAAAAGGCACTAACCACCATAATAATTAAACGTTGCTCGCTAGCTTTAGTTTCTATCAAAAATTTAATGGAAGTTTACATTCTATACTTTATATTTAACGTATACACCATCGAATATCTCTTCGATGAGGTATATACTTCGTCACTACATTTTCAATAGCACTGTTCTAAGAATTATGACAAATTATGTGCGTGTGATCAATGACAGATGCAGGAAGTATTTAATAATTGAAAGCAAACTCAAATCGCGGTCGAAAAGCCGTTGATCAGGATTCACAGGTCACGAGTTTCACGGCCTACGCGTATCGCGTGCACGTCGCCCTCCTCTCAGTGTGCGGCTTCGTCTACGATCTTCAAGCGACCTACGGACGGGCTGACGGGCGGGACGGGGAGACTCGTCATCCGCTCTCGAGCAGCACAGCCGACGACGTTCGCGGTCATCGGGTACAACTGGTCTGCGATGAGCCCAGATATCCGCGGCAGTACGTCGACCACGGCGAGCGATAGACTCGGGTCTTACGGGATCCGGCATAGGTTCGCGGCGTTCACGACGGTCCGGTATCGCTATGTCATCATGGTCGTTGTTGGCGTCGGTGAGTTCACGTACACCGCGGCGTTGTCTGTTGGCCTCTGCTGCACGACGCCTTCTGAAGTGTAGCTTTTATTTGAAGTTGACAGAAACGAAGTAAAGAAAATATAAGCAGGATTTTATATATGGAATGTTGTATAACTATCAGGAGTATATAAATTTTTTTTTCTCTCCAAGAGAACAAAGGATGAATTGCTTGCCCGGGCATTACGTTTCTACAATATTGTTGAGTGCTTCGCGTTTTTGCTTTGTTTTGTTTTTGTCTTTGAAATGATACCTGTATCACCTTTAAACAAAGTCTTCCCTGTCATATTTCAGTAGTTATTTTGTTATTATTTTCATTCGTATTGTTATATGCCTTCATTTACATTAGATAAACAAGGGAAAAATGCCAACAATATGAAAAAGGCGGAATCTTTATCTGAACACTTATTGGTTTGATACAAATTGCCATATTACCATTATCACCAAAATGCAAAACTACTTTAATTTAACAAAAATAGAAAACTGAAAATGCTGTGATTTGTATTGACTACAAGTTTCAATTTATTTCAGACGGACTCTAAAGCTGTTGACTTTGTACTTCGATAGCGCCCTTTTGGTTCTAAAATGACGAATTCATTCCCGGGATTCATTCTTACATTGTAGTTATGACTTACCGGTAGACTATTCACGGCCTGAATGTAGTAAAGGCCTGACACTGCAAATTAAAAATAAATGATAATAATATTCTGTTGAAGATTGTATTTTACGGAGATTACAGAACATTGTTGTTGTTGACGCTGTGTACATGTATCTGATTTCCGGAGAACAAAGCGTTTGAAAGTACGTTTTTTTGTTTTTGTTTTTATTTTTCATTTTGTTTCACTCTACTCTATTTCCATCTGATAATAGCTGTTGCAATATCATTGTAAAATTGTTAATGGTCACAGAAATAATTCTAGTAACTGCATAGTATTAATACAATTGCGTATCAAACAAAAAATTATGATCAAGAAAACAAAATCAACACACCATGATGGCTAATGCTTACAAGCAGGAGAGGCGTCAGGGTAAAATCAAAGGGAGGGCAAGAACCAATAGGGGGCGAAAATGTCAAAAAGGCCTAAATTTCATTTAAAAACCCATGATTTTTCGATTTTTGACAATTTTAGGGGCAGCCGCCCCCTCTGCCCCCCCCCCCTAGCGCTGCCCCTGCTAATAAGTATTCTACTGCAATTAAAATAGGTTTGTGTAGCACGGATTCATATGATAAAATCTTATTTGTTATCTAAAATAAAAAATATATATATTTTATATTCCAGTCTAAAATACTTAGCATATTCAATGTTTATTGTTGACATTATTTTACATTGTTTTTTATGATCGATCAATTGTGTTTCACATTGCATGTGTTTGGAAGAAATCAGCTGTATATTCATCTCGAATGATAACAGACAGACATTCGTAATAAGAATATAATTACAACTGATGAGTTGTTACCTGGCTTAACGAACTACCGATAGCATATCAAACAATAATAATGATGTCAGTTAGTTGTAAACCAGCATCATAATTTTACTAAAACATGTAAACATGATGGACACGTCGATCGGTCTTTATCTTGAAACAATTTTCGGTCATCACTCGAATATTATTAAGTTATTTATTTCCAAACGACATTGATTTTAAGCTAACTTTGTGTGATAATGATTGCAACCTACGTGTGTCTTGCGGGCAATATTCCTCGTAGTCCGAGCAGCAATCGTTGAATCGATAGCAGGCAGCATCGCAGTAACAGTTGATCGATCGACAGACGACTCCAGAACACTGACAGCCGAACATCTGGCAGCTGCCTTCCCGCGGGGTCTCGGTTGGTTCCACAGGTGGTAGCTCCGTAATGTCTCCTGAAATTTAAACACGGACACCACTTGAACTTTCCATCTATAGTAGTTTCTACTGTTAATACCGGTAGTTGGTAGGGCAAGGCCAAATGGCGTGATTTTCCGTAGTCCCATCAGTGGTATTTTATAAATCCTCGTGATGATCATTTGAATATTACAAAACACGTAAATTGGGATTGTTATCCTGAATCCATTTACGCGTTTTTGCGAAAATCAATTAATAATGACGGTTATCTATAATGTCGTGACCAAGTACATTTTAGTAACGTACAAACTACCGGGGACTTTCACCGTGTGCAAAATAAATTACGTGGCTGGAATGTCACTCCGTCATATCCTCGTTCGCAAACTTGGGAGTGCTTGACAATCTATGCAGTCACAATGCTTCTGTAAATCCATATTATGTTTGGAACTGAATAGGAACTTTGATGAGGCATTTGAGAGCAACCATTCTATAAATCATGGAGAACCGCGTGAATGGCTTTAGTTAAATTCATTCAAAAGAATAACTTCACCAGTACATTCTGATGTGAATTGATGTAGACCCACAGGCCTTCATAAATATTAAACACCGATCTAGCGAGTAATGTTCGTGTCTGTGAAATCGCTATTGGCGGTCATTCCTTCTTCTACTTCTTTTTTTTCAACTTTTCATCGAGTATTTTGTAATGTTAATTATCAACGCCCTTAACAGTAGTGAACATTCAGTCAAGTGTACCGTTATTTATATTGTGGTATCTGAAATTTCGATATGATCATTAAAGGTATCGTTTAACAATGCTTCCATTTCAAAAAAAGAAATCTAAGCAACATGATCTTCCATGCTACTAGTGTCTCTGTATAGTCGACAAAATGTATCCCTGACAAAATTGCAGTTCTAAACAATCTTTAAAGGGAGAACTAACAGGCATAAGTTAAGAAAATATTTGAGTTCTTGCCAACCAATCAGATTGCATGTGCACTGCAGGGAGCTGACCATGCGTGACCAATGCATGCCACGCGACGTGTGTTAGCCGCACCATGGTAATGTATGCACTGTTTAAATTGATAAGCTCCTCCCCCTATAGCTGTTTATGCAAGTTTTGTCTTAGGGTAAAACTTACAAAGACGTGAAATAAATACAAATTAACTAATTTATAGGGCCTTGGTGAGGGTGAGTATCACACAGTACCCCTTATTTAGGCTGTTTTTGTTACCATGTACCATAATTCTCACAATACTCACAATGTCATTTTTATTCTTAACTTATGCCTGTTAGTTGCTGGCGCCTTCTCCCTTAAGTGCTTTTGAAATGTGAAAATCAATAGTTGACCAATTTAGGTTTTCTCCTAGACTGCTGTGTTATAGAATTTTGTACTCAGTACGTTAATTCAAGTACCGATATTTATTTGTACATACTTCGCCAGTGACACCATAACTGTCCAAAGTTTTATCTTCTTGTGTGTTTATTTCACCATTCAACACTTTTATGTAGATAAGATATCAAAGTTTGACAGGGTTTTTTTTTAACTAGGGCTTCCACAATGTTCCCCCTTCTCTAATTTCTCCTCCTCATCCTCTTCTTCCTCCTCCTTCCTATCATCATCATCGTCATCATCATCATCACCATCATCAAACATCATCATCATCATCGCCATCATCATCATCATCATCATCATCATCATCTTCATCATCATCATCATCATCATCAAATCCAATAGTTATTAGATGATCAGAGGAGTTTGGTCAAGGACGTCAATGAACTAGGGCTTCCACAATGTTCCCCCTTCTCTAATTTCTCCTCCTCATCCTCTTCTTCCTCCTCCTTCCTATCATTATCATCGTCATCATCATCATCATCACCATCACCAAACATCATCATCATCATCGCCATCATCACCATCATCATCATCATCATCATCATCATCATCAAATCCAATATAGTTATTAGATGATCAGGGGAGTTTGGTGAAGGGAGTTAATGAACTAGGGCTTCCACAACTGTCCCCCTTCTCCTAATTTCTCCTCCCCTCCTCCATCCTCTTCTTCCTCCCCTCCTCTCATCATCATCATCATCATCATCATCATCATCATCAAATCCGATAGTTATTAGATGATAAGAGGAGTTTGGTCAAGGAAATCAATGATCATTATTAGGATCAATTCCTTCCCGGAGGTAAAGGATCCTGAATTGCGGTTTTCAAGTGTGATTTTCAAGTGCTTGGTCACCACACCGAGATCCCATTGTTATATTTGACTGATTCTTCTGAGTTCCGAGTTGTGGAAAAAGGAGGATTTTCATTTGAACCCGAGTATGGCCCAATGAATGGAGTAACGAGATGCAGTGTCTCACACAGGATACATACTTATAAACTTGATTTGGCTCAGACGACCTCCTACCAGATCCTCCCATGTCTTGTCGACTGAGCGACGACATGAAGCGACACAGAACGAGTTCGAAGTGTGCCAAAGTTAGATAAGACTTTTTAAATGATGAATTCTGATTGGCTCTTCAAAATTTACTTTATATATTAACACTTTGTTACAATTTTCCAAGGATGAATTAACACGTACCATTTTAGTACTAAAGTCGTAAGTACGTATATAGGCTAGTTTTTCATTTTGAGGAGAAACAAACTAACAATTTAACTACGGTATGAAGTATTCGTGAAGTTATTATTCCCCCGCCCTACCCCCCCCAAACCCCCCAAAAAAAAAATAAAATAAATAAACATCAATACGGAAAAGAAAACTATTATTTTTTCAATTTGGACTGCAGGACGCGATAACACTTACCTTCGATACAGATCACACCTACATCTTCGCTGTGGTCGCAGTTGTGTTGCGTAAACGGAAGGTGCTGGCACTGACCCAAATTGGATTCATCGCCGTTACACACGACATCATCGAGCAGTATGTTTCCAGTGCCTTGACCGAAAAAGGCCGACGACTTGACCTCGATCACGCCATCGTATCCCAACATTCTGCACACAACTTGGCCATTGACTAAATTATTATACCAGTAGTCGTCGCAGACCGTTCCCCATTCGTCGTTGTAACGGACTTCGACACGACCCTGGCCGGGTGTCGGTCCATTCACGAGGCGGACATCCACCAACTCTATAATGCGACACAAAACATGTCATCAGTTATGTATATACAAACCCCTCAAAAAAGTAACTCAACTTTGAGCGTTGATATATCTCTTGGTATTATAGTATTATTCTTGATATTGGTATCATTGAAGAGCAAGTTTAATTCTCTTGACAATGATACCCCATTTGCTATGATTATAGATGTGCAAGACATTTTAATAAGGGGTCAAATGAAAAGTGAAATTGTTATCAGCACCAGCTCAGCATTCATTTGTATGGAGAGTAGATTATGTGTCATGCTGTTATGGTTTTTTAATGAAGTGTTGTTTTCACATTTTGTTTTGACTATGAAATGAGATTTAAGTGGGTAATTGTGAAATTTTCGCAGTGTTTCAGTTTCATGAGGATTCTGGCAATTTTTCAAGGTCCCCTTCATCGATCAACACATGACACTTCACTAAAAACTATCACAACATCATTAAACACAATTCACTCTTCATTCAAATGCATGCAGAACTGATGTGCATTTTTGCAACTTTTCACTTTTCACTTGGCCCTTTATTAAAATATCTTGCACTTTCCATGAATCCATAATCATAGCAAATGACTTATCATTGTAAAGGGAAATAAACATGCTTTTCAATGATACCAATATCAAGAATTCTAATATAATACCACGAGAGATATCAACGCTCAAAGTTGAGTTGCAGAACTTTGTTGAAGTGTTTATTACACTATAATGGTTCATATTGCGTTTCGAATTCAAAACCGATTAGGGTGGTATTTAGGGTTTTTTCTGGGTCAGTCGTGATCGTAATTTTTGGATCTTTTATAACGAAATAACAGCAAGATGTGATTAAAATGTCCATATCCATTTTTTTTA
>JZLH01S0009240.1:0-12607 GCA_001188425.1 Eucidaris tribuloides
ACAAGAGAGATCTTCTCCCACAAACAATTCAGGCAGTTATCAGTCTAGTAAATCAGACCGTGTATGAACAAAATACAACCAAGTACCATGAGGGACAGAGCACAAACAGGAATTCACTTTCTGACTTGTAACAAAGATCCTGGCCATGTGTTTATCATTGCATCCAAACACCAGAAAAAGGCAAATTCATTTGTCTCAAAACATATTAAAATGATAGGCTAACATTGTGGAGGCTTTCAATTTAAATAAATTGTCAAATTTTGATATCATCGAACTATATAGTAAGTAGTGTTCATGGACAAAGAAAACCCTAGAATCAAAAGTTTGGAAAGTTACACTACCAAGGCAAGTTATGGCGATGAATAAACATTAAAACTCAGGGTGAGTTTAAAGTCTATGGGAGAAAATGGCCTTTACATTTCAACTTTTTAAAAGCACTTAAATAATCTTTTGAAATACAATTTTGTTTCAGGCGTCATTTTCAGACCTTATCAAAGACATATGGTAAGCATGGGAATCATGTAGCTCAGATTTTTTTAACTGTGGTAAATGTTAGCGCCAAAATACCTTTAAAGTGGATCCTTTTTATTGGTTGTATTATTGGTTTTTTGAACACAGACGATTGTGGCAACTGGAACAAAACAAAACACAACATTCCATAACAATTTTAATAAAAACTGTCAAAGAACTTTCAAATTGTTTTAATGTATGACCCAAATATTAATTCTAGATTACGGTTTATACACAAATCACTCACACTCACCCTGATTCACATTTTGTTGGGGGAATATACATTTCTTAGTTTCACTAGAGAATTGGGACAAAATTCTAAATTACAAACTATAAAAGCTAAGCATATACATTGTACAAACACAACTATGTTTCCAAATTCAGGATTTGCTAAAACTGTAGTTCAACAAAGGAAACAACTTTAACTCGGATTTGTGCTGGAATGCAATTCCTTGGCTTGGGTAATTTTAATGAGTTGTTCACAGAAAAAAAAAGGAACATTTTCAAAACTGTAGCATTTGACATGCGTCCTAATTATTTCACTTCTGTACAACCGGATGTCAATACAGTAATGCCAGAACCTGGTAAATTTTGCACGACTCGTCAACTAAATGCCTGGGGCAGGCGAATTGGAACTCCGGGCAACCAGGTCTTAATTTTTCTGTTGTCTTTTAGATTTAACACTTAGCACACTAAGTGCAACGAGAAGTCCCCGATGACCAACTGATAAACATAAATGACAGCTTGTCGAGCCCGCAGCAAGATTTGTTATGAACAGAACCGTAGATAGAGTCATTTAACTCCAATAACTATACAATACACACCCTCTCTCACCCAAAGCGAACCTAATAATCATAAGACAGTTTTCATACCATTTCTACCGGAATACTACACTTTTTTTCTTTTGAAGTAGACACTTACACTGCATTACAATAATAATCCTGTTACAAAGTCTTCATGAAAGATTGTTGCTCCTGGACTAACGGCCACATGTGACCAGAAGTTGTTAAACAACGGTGTCAGAACTTAGAAAAAGAAGTTTACAGTCATGGAAACAAGAGACCAATACGTGGGTATCCCTGTAAGCGGAAAACAAATCTTTGGCAGGTTGTAATGACTTTGGAGTGTACTAACCAACCATACCCTACCAATGCCCAATCATCATCTTAATCGACGCTACATGAATTTGTTCAACTGGCCTATCACTGATAATCGTGTCATTATTGGTGCCAGCATCAATATCTTGATAAAATTGAAGGCATTTAAAACAAGACTTCAACAATATGAAATTATCTTCACTATGCAGCAGAAAATATCCTCTCGAAAGTGAAAGTTCCATTCAGCGACATAACTGGAAACCGCTAGGCCTAGCATTTTTTCCCCTTACACATCCTGAGAAAACGATCGGGTGGGAGTGCATCCACTTGGCTCTGGTGGTATACATAAGAACGAAGATTGTGTAGATGATAGAAACGTACAATGGTGAACAGAAGCAGAAGCAGAAAGAGTCTAGACTTCGCTGGACAGTCTTTATGTCGTCTTTTGTGAGCCCTTCTTTCCAATCAAACTCTTGTGGATGTGAGGGATGACACCTGCAAAAAGAAAAAAAAATGGAGGAAAACAAAACATGGTTACATATCAATATTTCATCTCAAGCAACCCTACATATCCTCCTGCTGTGGTGCATGATTGTAGTGACTCAACACAGGTTACTGTACAGTAATGGGAATATTTTTGCATATTTTATGCTAACTGATGCTCTAGTGCAAAAATAAAAATAGGCGATTTTTGCAAAGCTAATTGTTTATTTTTCGCACTTTTAACTTTTCTGTTTGTACAGTTTAAACATTATGTGCACGCATGGCTAGCTGCTGGGGCAGCGTTTCGCCATTTGTGCATGCTTGCTCTGTACTTCGGTCGTCTTTGAAAGTAAAAACATGCAAAATTTCACCTAACTCTGCAAGCTCAAAATATCAATATCAACTACACAGAATTTTTCACTGTTACAACTGTTAACCTACATGTAGCATGGGTACCAAAATTGGAAGTTTCACAATTTGGTTTTGTTTCAATGTGGAAACATAATCTTGTTTTTAAAACAATGGATGAAATAGCACTAGATACATCTTTATCAGAAAACAAATGCCACATAAAATAAAGTGATGTAGCAATCCGAAAACTTGCCTGAGGTTTGTCTGACACAGCAAAAACTAATGCATGCAAGTTGTATGTCGTGTATTGAAAATTTCTTCAAACTAAGATGGAAGGAATAGCTCATCATCATGCTTGGGAAAGAAAACGTTCATACATTATGAACAGTCCTATTTAAATGAAGGAAACCTTCGCTTCCATTTTTTTTTTCTTTCCTTCAATTTACCCTTTTTTGGGGGTGGGGGTCAAAAGGGATGGGCTAAGCATATAGTAGAGGACCACACTGTAGGTCCCGTGACCAAAGTCTGGGAACAAAGGTTTGAAAGTGGTTTCGGGTTCCCTGATGGAGCATGAACATTTTTGACTTGGGCTGGCCGCTTCGAACTTCCGGGCATTTTGGGTAGGGGTCAATTAAAGTTCACACAGGGGTCAAAAATCAAAGTTGTCTGAATAGTGTCAACATACATATCAAATTACTCGTCTTCTCACAAGGATTCCAAAAATGTATAGTTTGTTATGCATTCGATGTCAAATGAGGGCGCTACAGCCCAAAATGTGAAAAGGTCAACGCACTTTCGATGTAGGGTCAAAATGGTACTTTGACCAATTTTGATGAAACTAGTGTCTAATCATATGTTTTCCTACCTGAGAAATACAATTATGCACTTTTTAAACTGAGAAATTGGATTCTTAACCGTGAAATTAAAAAATTGGTACACCACAATAAGTCTATGCAGCAATATGCCATACATTATCATTGGATCATGACATTATATAATACTTTAAATTTCAAGGTTAAGATTCAATTTTTTTCAGTTAAAAAGTACATAGTTGAATTTCTCATGCAGGAAAACATATAATTTGACACCAAAATCATCAAAATTGGTCAAGGTATCATTTTGACCCTACATCGAAAGTGCGTTGACCTTTTCACATTTTGGGCTGTAGCACCCTCATTTGACATCGGATGCATAACAAACTATACATTTTTGGAATCCTTGTGAGGAGACGAGTAATTTGATGTGCATGTTGACACAATTTAGACAACTTTGATTTTTTACCCCTGTGTGAACTTTAATTGACCCCTACCCAAAATGCCCGGAAGTTCGAAGCGGCCAGCCCAAGTCAAAAATGTTCAAAATCCATCAGGGAACCCGAAACCACTTTCAAACCTTTGTTCCCAGACTTTGGTCACGGGACCTACAGGCTGGTCCTCTACTAATAGGGAAGAAATTAGAACAACTTCTCATTTCAGTGTACTTGTAGTTTTTCATGTTGCAAGCTCAGAAACTAGACTAGACAACGAGCTTCAGCCACATTTCTGATAGCTGAAATGTGAAATGAAACTCCTATCAATTAACCAAAGCACGAAAGTTTTTCCGTGTTTACAAATGCTCAATTCGCGTTTTCCCTCTGTTTACAATTGACAAATTGCTGTTTTTTTCCGCAATGTAATTTGGATATTTCCAACTTCATTTTGCTGAAAAAAATAACACAATGGTCCAGCTTACTACATGTACACCCATATGGTTTTGATGCACATTTCGTCCGCTTGAATTCACGCAAGTGGCACACAACAAACTCCAAAATTGCGATCAAAGTCAATATTTGCGAGTTATTTCCAGTCTTGTAATTCACCTGGCCATGGTCTTTTCATTTCATAAATTTTAGAAAACCCAATTCTCTCTAATTAAAAGATAATTAAAGTGGCCCAACAGAACGAGCCTGAAAATCTACAGCTAAAAAATCCCACGAACACGGCACCCAGCACAGCGCGCCGCCGTAACGTTGCCATTCATTTCTGATACCATTAAAACTCAACGTCGCTGCTGCGCGCCTACTTGTGCCAGTTCGTGATTTTCTTTGTTTTCTCATTCTCGCGCGGCCGACACCACAGCGCGACACGAGCGCTCCTGTGCTCGGTTCGTCGCGCGCAAAATCGTACTGTTTTTTAGCAACAAAGTGCCACTTCCTGGATTCTTGGCTACGCTGAAGCCACGTATTTCTACAAACGACACCTGCGTTGAGAGCTTTTACTGTGTTAAAATTTGAATTAGTCTAAAAACAATTCGACAGCTGTAAAAGGCGAGATCAAAGAGTCCTTGGGCTTTCTATCTGCTGCCTTGAATCATACAGTTTAAATCTCATTAACAATCTGAATGAGCAGTTGACAAGACTGATAAAAATTCTTTTTCGGTTCTTGACTCGAAAAAGTGATTTCCGCGATCTTCGGTACCCGACGTGCACTTCGTGAATTCAGCGGACGATTTGCATACATATTTACAGGTGTAACACATTGATTTCTTTTGGTTTTATTAGCTCTTCTTTTTTGTAAATTCATTAGATTTACTTCAGTAAGTACATGTTACATGTAATATTTATTGATTTTACTTTGTTTGGGGGAATTTTTAGGCCAGGCATGTATTCCATTTCATGCTTTGTTCAAATGCTGTTTTCCGGGTTATACTCAAAGTCTTGACTTCGCGGAAAAATTCATAATGCGAAAACCTTGGTCCTTTACAATTTAACCCCGCGGCCTTTGAAAGCACGGCTTTAATTTTGGCCCTAAGGTACACACATTCCCAGTAGACCTTGTGAATGTTGACAAGATATCTAGTCTCTCTCTTCAACTGTTAAGCGCGGAAAGAAGACTAGAAAATACGTTACCACCACCAAGCAATCGTAGCTTTGATAAGTGAATCAATTCTTCGTCTCCCTGGATCAGGCAACTGCACAGTGACGTACGTGTGATACGCTTCACTTCTACAATCCTTACAGCGTTGGCCTGCCAACTCAAGAGACGCTGGAAGGATCAAGAAGAATGTGCCATTAATTTGGAAGGTCACCGATTCCACTTTTAAACCTCCTAAAAGGACTGGGCTGTTTTGGAGGTGTTGAGGTTGGGGGCTGGGCGATGATGCCTTCCCTTCTGATCTCTGCACATGCTTTGGCATGCAGGTTCCTTTCAACAAAAACTCTAGAAACGCCTGTATGGTATTTTGGGGAAAAAAAAACAAAAAAAAAAAATCAAATCTCTAATCTAATATGAATTATGCTAATTTCATGCCATAAAAACATGATTGTGCATATAAAAACTCATTTTCACTTGAAATATTGTAATTTTTGAAGTGATGCTTTGTGACGCTTAATTTTTCTATCTTAAAATGGCCAGGTCAAATTTTTCCTTATTGTATTTCTTTGTTTTTTGAATTCTGTATTTCTTGTTTTGTAACTTGTTTTATTTTTTTCGATATAAATTTATTCGACCACACCATTTAAAACACCAAATTAGGCTGAAAATTAATTTATGGAAGGTCAATTATATTTATAGAAAATAATGACCTCTTTTATGAATTTCCAGATAGAACAAATTCCATTGAACTTTGTACATAAATCACATAATGAGGCTACTTTTTCGGCCGTCTTTGCATGACCCATTGGTCTCACACAACGTCACTCATGGGGTGTTCGGCGATGCCTGTACCGTCCTTGTCTCGAATTTGTGTCTCAAAAGGTTGCGCTAACGACTTCAGAGAAAAAAGTCACTAGAATGCGGAGCGCTGCATTTCAACAATAATGCCTGAGAAACGCTGAGGGAGGCCATCATGTCTCCACAGTGCCATCTACAAAACTATTACATAAAAAATGAAGACATTGAAGGAAACTTTCCCATGTTTGCCATGTGACCATGATACACAGCAACCATTTACTGTCTATGCTATGCCAACTCAACCTTCTTTCCATACTTGCACATGGAAGATCTAACACGCAAATGACACCTGGGCGTGCGGTCTGCCAACATCGTGACTGTGTATGCGTTGGCAGGAGGGACGGCGCGGCGGGGGGCGCGCGCTAGGCGTGGGTGCCGGACGTAGGGGCGTTGCCCGGGCGGGGCGCCTCCGGGGCACCGCTAGCGGGACCAGGCGTGCGACAGGGCAAGCTGTCCAGGGGGCGGCGTGCTGGGACCCGCGCGCGCGCGGCACGGACCACCGGGGGGGAGGCCTCGGCCGGGATTCGGGGCGGGGCTGGGGCGACGGGTGCAGGGGGCGTGCCGGGCTCGAGCCGGGGCGCGCGTGCGGCTCGGCGAGGCCGGAGCCGCGGGAGCCCCGAACCAGGTGGCCGGGGCTGGGCACGGGGCGCGGGCCATGCGGCCAGACGGCGGCCACCCGGCCCGCCTCCGCGTCACCTTGCTGGGTTGTGCAATCACTTCTCTGTTGGTGTTTTTTGCCTGAGACTCCCGCCCCCCCCGGCGCGCTCGCGTCGGGCTGTCGCACGGCTCCGTTCTCGCCCGGCCCCCCCCCCATTCCCCGCTTCCCTCATCGCTGGCCACTTCGCCGCGCCTCTCCGCGCCGCCGGCCCCGCTTCGCTAGCCGCTCGGCTGCGCCCGTCCCTGTCCTGAGCGGATCCCCGCTTCCGTCCTTGCCGCCCCCTGCTCGCTCCTGGCGCAACTGCACCACGGTCTTGTCCTCCGGTGCCACGCTACTCGTATCGCCGTCTATTTGCGGTCCTGTTACGCTCGGTTTGCCGGCGCTCGTCCGTCCCGCCCCGTCTCTCGCGGCCCTCTCGGCGTCGGTGACCGGCGCCCCCGCGTCTGTCCCGGTCTGACGCGGCGCTGACCCTCCCCACCCCCCCGCGCTCCTCCGCCGTCTCCCGCGTGCCGACGCCCGGCGCGCCCTGGGCCGCATCCCGCCCTCACTCCGTCTCCACCACCCGCCTCAGGTGCGCCCGCCGGTGCCTGCCTCCCCGCCGCTCCCGTTTAATTTGCTGGTAACGGATTTCATTTGCTTGTGAAGTTCCTGTCACCAACCTTAAAACCTCGGATTGACAAGGTGTGACTCTCTGGCTGAACCATTAATTTTAAACATTCAATTCAATAATTTGAACACAGCCCCCCCCCCCCTAATATTTGAGTAGAACTGATACATGTCGATGACAAAGCATTAGTTCCCACCAAAAACAATCGCACAAGACCCCTAGTCGACATTGCCATCATGTAGTCATGCTTGCTTTCCAAGTGGACGATATAGATATATCGCGATATCGATATTTAGGGCGGGTCATCATCGATATATATCGATATATCCGATTTTTTTTTCAAATATTCTATCTGAGCCACGCTTCTCCGCGGTAGCCCGAAAGCCTCGATCTTCTCGCCAGTTAAAACCCAAACTAACGATGTGTTAACAAAGCCGCTGAATAACTTCTGTTACAACACGATGCAGTTGTTAATTGCCCGTTATTCATATGAATTTCACGCCAAATATTGTATTTGTAAAACCTTGGAAGACATTCACAAGTTTACTATATTCTAAACACCCCAGAAAATCGTAGTTACTTGCAGCATCGATCAGCGCCCTTTTATAATGAATGTAAGGTTGTTACCTTTTTAACGGCTCATTTTTATGTCAATCGATGTTCGATTAATCGGGAAACCAAAATCGGAAATCGCGTTTGACGCGACATGTGCCGTCAAAACAAACCACCACATTGGTTAACAGAAGCCTGAATATTATTCGTTAACAACATGGTAGTTTTATTAGTCGTCTTCATGGCATATGCCAATTTTCAACCGGCCCAATTTTTAATTTGTAAAGCCTTGTTGATTTGTTGCTATTCTGGCACTATTCAGTCAAGCCATGACTATTGCGCCAAGCTTTGCTCGTGGGCTCGGAGATTGCTTTGGGCTGGACTGGTTGGCTTTAGTGTCTCGTCGGTACCGATTGGTCTTGTGATGGTCCACAGTGGCTCGCATATAGTTGATAAAAAAGGGGAACACTGAGGTTGCGCGTTCGCACAAACAGATAACTGCTCATGTGCGATGGCGCTATCTCATTTTATTACCAGAGCCGGCGTTTTTATCCCCAGATTTACGTCTCCGGGTACATAATAGGCATGATTCTTGCCTCATCAAGCCCCCACACAATATTGATAATGAAGTCTAAACCTTCTGTTACATGTTACAGGCTTAAGCAATCTTAGTTGTCAAAAATACGGGATGGATACTACACGTCCGACTGGCCAGTTGTGTTCTAGAAAAAAAAAAAAAAAAAATAGACACACACACACAAAACGGAAAATGTATGATTAGTAATTGACATTCAGTCAACGTGCGCTAACAGTGAAACTGTATTTAAGCTTGGAAATACTAGCTGTATTGTACTTTTCAGCTTACAGAGACATGCCTAGAAATTGATTACTCAGATTAATATAAAGGTCATATTTGAACACTATTGTTGTCCAATTATCAGGTTAAGCGGACAATATTTCCCAGTTTGCCTGACGTATTTGTATTAGATGTCTTGTCCTTTGGTATTTGAGGATGTCCCTAATGTTTAGATTGTTTCTAGCTCCAAGTTTCGTTTGGCAGTTCGTTCCTATGATGTAATAAATCTTCTGCAATCTATGCAGATAATGTTTGTACCTGTTTCAGTCTGTGTTACACGTTTGGAAGCATTTGCCCCGAACACAATGTGTTTCAAGGCTTTGAATGACGGGTTTCATTTAAAGACAGTACCGACTCTAGTCTATGTAGGATGGCTTTCGTCCTCCTGCAATGCAAATTACTTTTTTGAAGTAGGCCTTGACTGTTCGGCTGTAATTGAGAAAAGAAATCTTCCCTTTCCTGAATTTGACCCCATTCAGATTGCAGGTTTTCCCGCAAGTGGATGAAATGCTGCGATTGGTCTCATTTACGTTTTTGTGGGATTTCAAGTACATTCTCGATTTCAAGGCTCATTCTCAGCAGGTGCATCTGACCTTGGTCATTTTCTCCGGCTGATATCACACTGTTGATGGATCCATTTCAAAATAGATCTTAATTTTGTTGATTACTCAGCGAAGAACAACAAAATATCGTGGATTGCGCGAATGTGGAGAGATGTGTGGGAGAGAGTTTGAGTTGCATGTGGGTAGGTGCGCGAGTGAGTGCTGAGGGGGAGAATCACAGAGAGAGAGGACACGATACGGTGGTGGGATTTTGCTGTAAGTTGAGTGTGATGTATGGATCGACGTCTGAATTGCCATAATGTGATGGCAAATTGCTCGGGGGGGCGTTTGCGACCGTGCATCCGCCCGGGCAGGCACTCGTAAGCCGCGAAAAATAGATATTGGAGGTAGTTTTTTGTGCAATATCTATATCGCTATTCTGGGATGGGGCTAGAACGCTGCGCTAGTTTGTTGATGTTGGCTTTTGAGCCGTCAGTTATAGGACGCTGGATACTCAGATTATTCCATCTTTTCACGCTATAAATATCATGGGCTAGAGTAAGCATTGACATGCAGGTTAAGGAGTATGTTGCTTTTCAATCTCATCGATTTGAAGAGCTGTGGGATACTCTTCGGAACTGGCACCCTATGCCATGGAGGGCACCTTCTCTAGGCGAAATAGCGTCTTGTACTTTCTACTATTCCGGGGAGGACAGAATTCTATGTATAAAAGATTTCTTCTTTAAAGTCTAACAGTCAGTATTGCCAACAAGGGTGATATGGGGGTCCGCGGATTGAGGCTGATTTGGCGATGGTAGCTCGTCTATCAGCACGATGTTGTCGAGAAATCATTTTTTCGCGCTGAGCGCTAGGAGGCCATTGTCGCCACCATTCGGATTTGGAAGTGCGCCCAAGCGAAAAAGCTTGAAAAAGTAGTTCCGTTACATATCTTTTTTATGCTGTTATTGTATGGTATCTAAACTTTCCTTTTCGGGGATAGGTTTTGCCGGAGTCATATACTTCACAAACCATAGTCTAGATATAGCCTAATGAGGTGCGAAAAGTTAGGAGCAGGCGTGAAAGTATGAGCCCCCAGTTCTGAGCCCCACCAGGGCACTCGAACATCTCATCTCTTTTCGTAAATTCATGACATATTGTCGTAGATGGGCTCCGTTTCAAGTAGCTGGGAGTCAAATTACCACTTCCCCAAGAAAGTTGAAAGTTTTTCACTATCTCAAGTCCAGATCCACCAATTTTTATGGGCCGGGAATATGATGGCTGACGAGTGCGGCGTGGCAATATCAGGAGCATTTTGTTTTACGAGGAGATAAACTCTTGCCCTCCCCATATTTTACTACCACGTGAACATATCGGTATTATACGTTATTTGGCATTCATCGATGTTCTGCATAGCACCTTACAATTTATTGACTATTTCCAGGATTGCTACTGGCTCACTCGGCAAACTTGCTGATTATTTTCCCCGCTTGCTGTGTTTAATGGCTGGAGCGAAGGTCCATGAACACACTATGTTAAAAGCCCGAGCGTTTTTCCCAGGCCCTCAAAATCGCTGCGCCTGGGTGATGCCTTTGCTCCGTTGAGGATTAACCTCGATAGTTCATTGTTTAATTCTTACTTGAAAGGTGTCGAGTGAATTGTAGGAGTAGGCTTTGCCCCAGCCCCCCAGGTTCTGAGGTAGTATCGCTTAGAAAAAGGATGTCAAGGCTCGTTTGTTAAGATGCAGTTGATATGGGCACGAAGTTATCGTATGCCTTTTCAAAATCCAGTCAATACTTTCCGTGACAAGAAATTCGTTTCGTTCCAATTTGCTTTGTTCTCTTGCGATCCAGTCTTCCAGTCCGACAGGGAGATGATCAGTTGTGTTTCGCCTTCTATAAACCTCGCTTTGGCTATGTGCTGTCTAAAGTCGACGTTTGTTTGAGCAATACCGAAGAAGACGCGGTTAAAGCGCATTGCTTGTCCTAAACATTTTGCTTAGAACAACTATGTCTAGGCAATGTGGTTCTGACTAGTGATGACCAGCGATGATTGCTTATTTCTTGGTCGTCTTTTTGTGGGGCGATTGGGATTAAGCGATAGCAATGAGTCCATGTGGTGGTTGGCGCGGGGTATTCCAGATTCTATTTAAGAAAGTGATCAAAAGAACTCCTTTTGCAATAGTGAGAGACACGGGTACTCGAGTAGAGGGGTAAAGCAAACATAGCCAATCGTTCTCCTGGGGCCGGAGTCTTTTGATTTGCTGTAATAGCCACGACGAAGCGTTCGTTGGAAAAATCAAACATCATGGCATCAATTTCCAGTCTTTGTTCTTATTTGATAGTGTTTCGAATTTGAATTGTTCGGTGAATAAGGTCTTTTTGCTTTTCGATAAGTCGAGGATTTGAGGCCGATAGCAAAATTGTTTTGGGGCGGAGAGCTGTTGTTGCTTTGTCGGGGATCTGAATGTTGGCGTTCATGCGTAGAGTCAGATCAACTGATCTAGCGCCGGGAATCGTAATGCTTTTTATGGATGGAGTTGATTGCGTTTTAACTTGTCCCGACACCTGTATGCAGCGGGGTGGAACATTTATGTTTAGAGCAAAAATTCACGCGAGGAGTAATGTAGTTTTCTTCTTCTCTTGATTGAACTTGTTTGGCGGTGAGCTTTTTGGCTGTTTTATATGTCGAATGAGTGGGTTGGAACATTTCTTTAGTAATTTGTAAAGCCTTAGAACACGATCTCGCCGAAGCGTGCTATCTCGTTAATATCTCAAGAAATATTCGAGTCTACAGAGTACTCTCAGATCGGATCATGGCATTGTCAAGTAATTATTCCTGCTCAACATTGGAGGCGCGCCTGTCTTGAACCAGTCTTGCCATGATCGACGTTGAGATACATTGTACTTTGTAACATTATTTCCTGGTATTAGGAAACGATAATTTCGTGAATGTGTTCTCGAGCTTTACGAAATGAGAAAGATCTGGAGCCGTAAACACTTTATCTGCATAAACTGCTTAATTATAACAACTACATGTTGCAACGAAATTATTCAGGCGTTTTTTAAGCAGATGGGCTGGTGCGTTGGTTGACGGCAAGTGTCGCCGCCGTCCTGGTGGTCAACCGCGATTCGATTTTGGTTTGATAGTCGAACCAGCCGATTGACATTAGAAATTGTAGCGCTTAAAAACGAGTGACAATCATTACATTATAAAGAAGCGGGGCGGCTGAATCGAGTTACAA
>JZLH01S0009247.1:18308-33188 GCA_001188425.1 Eucidaris tribuloides
CAGCTGTTTATTATCCACGTTTGGCACCTGCAGTAAGATACAGATACAGAATCTGCAGAATCTGATACAAATACAGGCACTGAAGATTGTTATGATTGTCATGTTTGTCTGTTTTCCGGTCTAATCTGGCATTTATCTGCACCCACAATAATCATTAATGTTCCGGGTTAACGGCCACATTGATACTGGCGTCGGTAGAGAATTACCAAAACTCAAAATAGATTAATGGAACACTTTAAAGGGTAAATCGAGGCTTAAAACAAATTGCTTCAAATTGCTTTACATGGTTGCTTTAAATACAAGAAAACACACACGTACAAACAGAACAGACTGACACACACACATACAAACGCACATGACACAAACACACACACACACACACACACACACACACACACACACACACACACACACACACACACATAGGTAAACACGTAAACACAAACACCCACTCACACAGACGCATACACACACAAACATGCATATACACAAACACGCACACACACACACATGCATACAAATTAGGCGAATGTGACTAATATACTCATTGCAAACTGACAGCACTGTTTGTATAGATGTGAAAAGCCCTTCATTTTTCTTTACAAAATTTTGTCTGAAGAATTCGTTCTTCTTGTCCGTATTCCACGTATGTTGGGACTAACACATTTTATGATATATTTTTCCATGCAAAGTTTAGTGTGTTAACTCGTTAACTTTCAAGAAAATTGTGATTTTGTGATATTTAATTTACAAAAATAAACGGAAAGTTGATCTTGACGTATATCATAATATGACCAATTTTATAATGATCTTTAAAACTTTCAAACATTTATATTCTTGTTTGTCGCATTTTTTCTTCAAATTTTCACTGATTCTCCGGATTTTCTGCTTATATTCAGAATATGTTGCTATTTAAACTCGAATTCCCTCTTTAAAGGCAGGGGATCTCTTTTGCATGCCTAAAAATTAACATTGTGTAAATACAATGGCATTTAGAAGAAAATGCCATCTAGGAACCTTTAGCAAAATAAAGGAGCTATAGAAACTCAGTTTTAGTGGAATTATAGTGACCGTTAGACTCTGATTTGATTTTTTTTCTCGCGAGAAAAAAATCCTACCAAAAAACATACACTAAACGGCTATTGTTTTTCTTTCGCATTTTTCAAATTCTAGGTAATTACTGTTCCCCAGATTTCACAGACATGTCTAAGGGCATGGGTTATCTTTTCCTGGTCTGCGGGGATGTTTGCAAATGAGATCCACTGCATTTCCAGAAAGAAAAAAAAATGTGAGCTTCGTCAGGATCGGCGTGCCGCAGCGCCACATGGGCCGGGGCCGGGGCGGCGGTCGTCCCCTAAATTGTTTTCAAAGTAATGAACATTAGGGGATTTTAGTGTGTTTCGAAACTTTCGCCTCTTTTACTAGAAAGTTTAACACATAATTGAAGAGCAATAAGGAATGTAAAAAGAGGAAGCAGATCTACGCATTTGTAATCTTTCCTTCAAACAAAAACATCAAAACAAGAAATACCGAGTATTAAATTACAATAAGAACAAAATAATAACAATCGATGAGACAATAAAATAAGTTAACAATTGCAATTAAGTATCTGCAATATCAAAATGTATAAGCAGATATATA
Source organism: Eucidaris tribuloides (assembly GCA_001188425.1). Taxonomy (NCBI): domain Eukaryota; kingdom Metazoa; phylum Echinodermata; class Echinoidea; order Cidaroida; family Cidaridae; genus Eucidaris; species Eucidaris tribuloides. The sequence goes on from JZLH01S0009247.1 coordinate 19,950, forward strand.
AACAGAAAACAGAAAACAGCAAACATTATCAAATTAACAACAAAAATAACCTACTAATACACTACGTGGATGTACCATTATATGTTTTATTGATAATTCTAATATATCCGTTTGTTCGTTTTGTTTCTTATTTGGTTCCACCATAACATTCCAGAAGTCTTAAACATAATGACCCTTTCAATCTGTACATCCGGCTATACAATAAATAGAGTTGGATTCCACGAAGCATGCAACTAAGTTTCTGCGCGTAAGTAAAAAAGCGGATCGATTGGAGGATTAAGTATATAGACCAATTTTATTTACAGAAACGGTTGTTTCAAACGGCGACCAAACCTAATACCAACATCAAAGTGATTTTAACCGACAAGTTTCCCTGATTGAGTACGGGATTTGCACGTCAGAAAACGGCAAAATGAATGAAATCAGCTCAAATCATTCACAATATGAAGATTAGTATAAATAAGCACCTGTCATAGAACCTTTAGGTGGAATACGTAGTTTTGATGAAAATCTGGACATTTAAACTTCAAAATTTACAGTGACGTTAACGTGCACGGGCCGTTCCAAAATTGTCCGACCAGCCGTTAGCCGAAGGTCGCGCGGAGTTTAACCGTTTAACCAATCAGTGCGCTCCGCTGGTCATGCGAACGTACACATAACCGCGATTCGCAATTTGAGAAAAAATTAAACTCGCGGAATAGAAATAATTCTGGTAACATATGTTATTAGTTTTTCTCATAAAACACAAATTCATGAGTATGGATTCAAACTTTTTAAGCAGCATCATTTGTAAGTATATTAAGTACCGTTTCGTATTGATAATGAAGGGAGTAATGGAGGCTTGCAAATCCCAAAACACAATCTTAAAGGGTAAATGACATGATTGGGGTGTCTCAACTTGGGGTAACTATTCTGGAATCAAGTACATCTATGCGAGGATTCTACTGTGAAAATTTGGTATCAAAGTTGTCAGAAAAATTTTAAAAAAAAAAAAAAAAAAAAATTGAATAGACAAATATTGTTAGTGTAGCCTTCTATGGGGATTAAATATATCATGCTCGGTGCTGCCTGTTCATGTGATTCTCCTTAAAGAGAATACACAGTACTGGTTGATTCTTGCACGAACATAAACATTTTACATGCAACTGCTTTCAAACCTTCTGGTGAAGCAGATGTATCGTAAAAATGTCATACGGTAACTAGAGAGAGTAGTTGAAAACACAGAACACTTGAATGTTTGGACTACACAAATCCCACTGCTGACAGGAAGTTATCACAGACATCTATACGTGGACTAGGTTATTGTTCCTCAACACACTGCCATGCAGACGGAGCTTACGTCGCGACGGGTATCAAACTGCGCAATTCTCAACTTTTTATTGGCATATGAATGTGAATTAGTCCTCCTTATAAATGCAAAGGTAATTTACTCTCACCTGGAGACCAAGAAATGTGAAATTTTGATGAAAGATTTTTCATCATCAACCGGTTATGTGTTCACTTTAACAAACAAACTCACGACAAATCTTCCAGCCAAGGATGATCCACTCAGCTGTTTGTACATTTGAGAATTATCTTTCACAGCAGTTTGGTTCTAAAGGCTTTTATTTCTCCTAATCATGTCACTGAGCTTAATGGTGTTGCTTTTGGTATTTGAGGAAAGGTCCGGGGCGCCATGAGGGCGTTTTGGTAATGTGAAAGAGATACAGTCCATGTTAAGAAACAGCACATGACAACAGCAGCGATATTTTTCATGTCAGCGTGGGGGAGGGGGGGGGGGGGGGACGAAAGCACCGAAGGCGAATACCCTTGCGCGGAGGAGGGTGGGATGTCACGAGGAAGTAATGTTGAAAAAGTGGTAATTTTGACTTTATCAAATGGCGAGTGAGGGGATCTATTTTCATTAAATTTACCTTTTGAATAGTTGGCAGATAACAAAAATTATCATGAAATGCTTTAAAAGAGATTGAAAAATCAGTATTAAGTAGGCCCCCAACCCCGGGATCGGCCGCCAATAGCCATGAACAGATCATATGTACTCAACAATGAAAAAAGAAATTAAAGTGAAGGCTAACCATTGTGGAGGCTTCAATTTAAAAATTGTCAAACTTGACATCACAGCTACAAGTGTGTTCAAATGACAAATAAACCCCTAGAATACAAAGTTGGAAAGTTACACTTCCAATGGCAAGTTATACAGAATAAACATTAATACTAGGGGCGAGTTAGACATAGCATAGTTGTAACAAGGAAGTGCTATGGGAGGAAATGGGAAGGCGAATCCGAATCAAACTTACGATTTTCAATTTTTGAAAAGCACTAAATATCATTTTGAATAATACATATTTTTTCAGAGCTTCATTTTTAGACTTATCAAAGACACTGGTAGCATGGGAATCATGTACTCAGATTTTTAAAGCTGTGCATGTAAAAATGTTAGGCCAGTACTTTAAAATGAGCTCGTATAGGATCGTGTGAGATTTTATGAATCATGAACCTCACTTACATGCGCCTTATATGTGAAGTGCTTCGTTGCAAAATTCCACCAAATTGAGTTTTCAGCATAAACACAATTGCCTACTTATGGCGAACATGGTAAGTATATTTGAGCCAAATTACATCAAGGAAGTACGACAATATCTACGACTTTTATCTTTATTTTTTCAATTCGCACAGTTAGCAGCTTGGCAAAGGATTATCTTCTTTTAAAGTTACAAATGTGCCTTTTGACTATTATTGGCAAATCACACTCCTCTATAAACCACTCTACATCATCCCACGAAAAAAAAGTCCGTGAGATCAGTTGATGCGCCACAGGCTCTGTGGAGTGTAGATACCTGAAAGAGCGGCCATCTGCGACAAACGTTTGCCATTGACCGCTGACTGTGACAAGAGTGAGCAATGGTACCAAAAGTAATGACGTGGGAGGAGGACAGAGAAGTCAGCGAGTGTCCTCCCTCTTAATCACTGGTGATTGAAGTGGAGAGACAGAAAGATGAGTAGATGCTGATGAGATGATGAAGATGATGATGATGATGATGATGGTGACTATGATGATGATGATGATGATGATGATGATGATGATGGATGGTGGTGGTGAGAATGAATGATGATGATTGATGATGAATGATGATGATGATGATGATGATGAATGATGAATGAAGATGGTGGATGGTGCTGATGATGATGCAGATGATGAAGATGTGATGATGATGAATGCTAAGGAGTAGGAGGAGGAGGAAGAAGAAGGAGAGGTACAGGAAGAGGAATTAGAATGCGAGGAAAGCGAAGCACGAAGATCGACCAAAAATTTACTTGGGCTTTAACATTTATTCTGGCCAACATTTGCTCCAGTGATAATATCTTACTTGATAAAGAATAGGCGATAAGGTTGGCCATTGAGTTTCCCAGTAGAATCGTGGTTAGGGTTAGGGTTGGCTTTAGGTTTAGGTTAGGTTTAGGGATGAGATTAGCTTGCAGGCACATCCCTTGTTGGTATGGTGTGGCAAATCAGGTCTACAAAGCTGTGCCTGTCCATAGTAAGCGTGTGTTATAGCTCTACACCCTTCCTCTACTTTACATCTATTCAAATGCAAATCAAACTCTTCTCTCTCTCCACCATTTACTTCTTCCATGTTTCTCACGGTGCCCCTTCCCTTGCCACGGCTCCAAACTCGAGCACCCTTTCAAAGCATGGATCAAGTATATCTCCTCAACCATCTGCATCAATCCGTCAGCCTTCTTCTGTCCATCAGATTCACACCACACATCGCGTCTCACCAATTGCTCTCTCAGTCCATCTCAGAATCCATCTCGTTTCACTTCTAAGCCATGTTTCGCTCCATACAATAATCGTTTCTCAAGCCAACTCCTATAAACTATCCTTTCATCTTAAGAGGAAACCCTTTTCCCATATAACAAATCTCTGCATTCCCAACTTCACCCATCCAAATCTGCCCTATGTGTCAAGCTGCCGGCACCTTCACCCTTACTCACCACTCCCCTGTCCCCCAAGTATTGAAAACTCTGTCATCATTTTCACCTCCTGTCAACCAATTCCACAGTGTTCCACCATCCTCGAGTCTATTCTCACATTTTACACACAAAACCATTTGCCAGCGCTCGGGGTCTTCTTCATTCTTACATCAATTTAATACAAATATTGAGCACAATATTAGACAAACATTTTTGATAGTATTTTGTACATCACATTTATGGCCCATAAGAATTTTTCGATCATTATTTGTCAATCCTATAAATTACTAGAAATAATCAAATTACAATGAAAAATACAGCATAAGCCATTCCCATCCAGTATAAGTGCATCAAGATCACTTATGTTCATGTAATTGGTCTGTGAGTGACAGATCATTATCTCGACAGCCAGAAATGGCTTTACTCATTACCCCACTGACAACCAAAAGGGCACTAATGAATTGATCTTCTGTGGCGTAGCGTCCTATCTGGTTCTCAATGTAACACAGTTATGCGCTTCTTGCTTCCAGGCAGGCGAAATAAGTCCAGGACGGTGTGGGATGATGCAAATGGTTCTCTCTTACTCCAACTGATAAATGGCGCATCACTAAATCTATGTAGACAAGAAGGCCTGGCAGTAGTATGTATATACAACTGTACCCGAATAAAGTATTGACTTAGGTCAGTATTTATTGGATGAGTTTCGCAATGATAAACAAAAAAGATATGATCAGAATATCATAAAGATATGATTCTCCCTCATTCATGGCAGTGCATGATAAGTAAAACTACACAATATGTGGTGATAGTGCTTCTGACATAAACCAAAAGGGGATAACTGGGCACTTAAATGATTCTTACAAGTTATAACCTTCTTTTATTCATTAAAAGATACTGGATAAACATGATTGTAAATTGTAAATTGATTTCTCATGCTCTAATTACTCTGTAAGGTGGGGATTAATTAAATTGCATTATAATTATGCAAAACTAAGAACAAAAAATTATAAATTTACCCCAAACATTAGCAGCATAGCCTATTTGGGAATAAACATCGTGCTTTCCTAAAATATATGATGCAGAGATCAACTCAACAAAATGTGGCTTAATTTTATCCATTAGCTATCGTCAATTACCTGCAAGATATTGTGATGAAATTGGCGCAATAGCTCTTCACAACAACAAAAAAAGCATAAATGTAATATAGGCTGCAAATACAATTTTTATGTTTTTCCACATAATTCACTCATACCTAATTATAGATAATTAGCCATGTTGAAGATAACTGAGGTAATTTTGATTTTGGGCCAAATCATGCAATACTTCAATTTAAAGCAACTATGATTACATGGTTATAAAAAAAACAAAGAATGACTGCTGGTATACAGTAGCACAAATATTAAAAAGACAAAATAACAAGCACCCATAAACACAAATTGTAACTCAGAAGTATGGGACTACGATGTTTGAAAAATTAGTTATAATTTTGTCTCTCAAAATACACTCATCTTCACTAGTTCAATTGCATTTGGCACTTTTAGTTCAGTCTGCAACAGTAGTAATTGATCTATTGGGTAGTTTGGTAATTTGGCAACTCTTGGCATGACTGGTTAAATCGGCTATATGATTTTCTAAAATATATTTAATATCTTGTGTAAGAAATATCATACAATTGATTTTCATCATTTTCATTTTATGATTTTCACGTCATTTTAACCAAATCTCTTGACATACCAACAAAAAAAACTCTAGCTCAAGTTTTCAAATCAAAATTTAACAGAATAGCTCTGCATAACATGTCTACTTGGACAAGATATTGGTCACACTTACAACAGTCGTCGTTGATGTTAAAAACTTGTTTCAATTTTTGAAATTTCATATGCACTACATTGTGCCTACCGCATTTTATCATACCACCAGCTGTACTCATTAAAAATGATCACTAAGATTGATTTAAATTAGACTCTCAATTCACACACTAAGCACAGATGAAATTCAAGAGAAGATTTCATTTAAGATGAATTTTATTGTGATCAGCACAAACATATCTTCCCGCAATTAAATTACCACAAAAATGGGTTTTACTTATCCTCTTCAATACATTTATAATTGCATAAACTATATCCATAATTATATATTCTAATCGCATAATGGGATGGAGTTTTGTTGGGGCAATCAAAGACTAAGGAATAAATTTTCACACATTTCAATCGTTTGCAATAATCTAACTACATGGACTCACTAAAAGTTACATGAAATATCCATTCTTGTACATATGTTTGCACTTAATTAAGATTATATTGGCTCTAACAGTGAATTGTGAATATGACTAAACACATTGCAAGAATTTACAAAACGACAAAATATTCAATAAAAACACCCAGAAAATATAACAACATTAACATTACAACAAAAGTGTAATGCATTCTTTGAACCTTTTTTTTCAGTTTAAAAGCTAATACACTGAAGATGTACACACATGAGAATTATTAGACTCGTGAAGTACGTGTGTGAAAAATAAACACTATCCCTAATGTACAAAAGTATTTGAATCTGCAACTTTATATACTGTAGATTTCTTGCAAGTGTCTACTTTCTATACAGATTATATTATATATATTTATGATATCTATATTGTATATTATAATATGAAAATAACAATTAATACAAACCATTAAATATTACGAGATCAAACGATTATTGCTGACATATATAACATACCAATCCATTTCTTACTGATCGATTGAAGGCTTGCCTATCATTGTGAAAATGTATCGGAAACAAGAAACAATTAAGTAATCCAGTTTATATTCATTTTTTAATGTTGATATAAACTAAAGTGGTGTGAGAGATTTCCTGATATAACAAACATAAAATAAACACTTACGTCGTTGGCTATTGCGATCACTGCAAGTAAAAGAAAGGGGGACTAAGAAAATAAATACGCAAAAGAAGAAGAAATATTTTACACACACAAACATAAAAAAACAAATAAAATCTACACTCGTTGATATAAAATCTATAAATTAATCCACATCTCAATATAAACGGATTGGGATATAGGTTTAATTACTTTTACTTCCGAACCGGTCACATAATGTTAGCTATCACCTTTTATGTGCTTTTAAACACAGCTTCTTTGTGGAGTGTCTGCTCCCCCCCCAACTGCTCACTATCACCCACTTCATCCAACGCACTCCAACTTCACTCATACCCACTCATAACCCCACCCCTCCCGCCATCCACAGACAGATGGGCAGCACTGACTACGTAAGCTGATATAAGAGATGATTCACAAAGGAGGCTTTATGGCCTATTTATATTTGCTTACAAGTCCCAAAACCGTACTCTCTATCCATCATTGGTCAATAAGGAGTCCGATCAGACCCCCCCCCCCCCGCCCCACCGAATTCAAAGCCCATCAGATTAACAGAGAAAGAAATGATAAGTACACAGGTTTTTAACTTCATGGAAAATTATCGACAGCTGTTGTATTTCAGGGAAGACATCATTGAACCATTACATCCTAGATAGACTGTGGTTTCTCAAACACCAGGTTACAATGAAATAAAGAACAATCCTCAATTTGCCACTGTCTAGTTTTCAGTCTATCATAAGAAAACATTGTGACCTTGGTACATAATAATTAAGCATGATCTTAGCAAACATATTACACATAGAACACCAAACAGTGAGTAAGTAATAGAACAGAATTAAGTATCAGTTCTAACCTATATATAATATAATATATCTTTCGGTTGGTCTGCAGAAATTTCTGATATCCATACTACTGTATTGTCAATTAGAATGGGTAAAACAGTCCAATAACGCTAATAAAACAAGTTTTGAATATATTAATGATTCAAACTCATATTAACATTCATATCTCCAGAATCAATATTCTGTCATTTATTCTCTTTTTATAAATAATTGATGCTAAATATTCTCTTCTTTTAGTTATCACTGCTAGATCAAGAACACCACAAAGCATACACAGAACAGAAAACACACAAGGTCCCATCAAGTTATGGGTTACTTGTAAAATTCAGGATTTTCGGCAGACATGTTAACTTCAGGAGTCGAGATTCGAGAAAAGTAAAATGCAACACAAAGTTTGTATCTACACACGCTTGCTGAGCCTGTACACGACTTGGTCCAGCAATTAGCTAAAATTTCATGGCGGGAAATAGCATCTGCTCCAACATCGAAAAGTTTCAAGTCGTGCAAGTTTAGTGGCTTTATAAGTAAACGGGGGAGTTATACTCAACAGGGTAACTTTTCAGCCACCTTCCATTCACATATTAATCTTATTTTAACGAGTGGTGACACTTTTATTTTTTTGGGGGTAATCAAAAAATAAGCAGTTTGCACAAATCAAATAAAAGAGAGGAAAATAAAAAAATTCAACACACTATGCTTAAAATGACTTGTTCGTGTTTCATAAAGGCAACCAAATATATAATTGATAAAACAAAACTGTCATGGTTACACACAACATTACTGAAGCGTAAATGTCTGAAATAAATAAGTTTGAGCAATATATGAAGCATTAGCGTGTTTGCGAGTTGTACTACAGTCGCCAGCATGCTTCCCCTTCTCTAACAGACTTTCCTAATTAAACTGGTTGAATCCACCATGTGGAGCAACATTTTCATATCTTCTTAGTTCTTTTTGTAAACAAAAAACAAACAAAAACAGGTAATTTTAAAATCAAAATAAGTATATATTTAAATGTGTACATATTATTTATCAGTTTGTGATAATCATTTGCAATAAAAATAAGACGCCAAAGCCTCGACTTAACGTTGCACATCATTGTCCAATTTGGCAAATTTATCTACTGTGCTGGGCATGTTTGTTAGCAAGGAAAACTTCTTGCCAGCTACCGGGTGAAAACAAGATAAAGAAATTGAGATCACATAGATATACGTTCAAGACTTCCGCTCTTAGACAGACATGAAATATATTTACACAAAACACCAACACGACGTCACAATTTGGGTTTTAAGCATGATATATCATGAAGGAAGCACTCTGTTTGGTCGATTTGCTGCAGTAACGTATTTGCACTCCTAATTATTCAAAAAAAGCGTTGACGGTTTGTCGTGTGTATATGATGATTTTTCACCATTTAGTACAGCGGTAATAAAATCACAAATAATAATAAGTAACCGCCAAACATTCGAGTTAGTTACATATGCAATATTTGATTAACAATCGACTGGATTCTCATGACGGTAAAAGCTTACTTCAATCTGCTAAGTCTCAGATTAATAGCCGCCCGACAAAAGCCCATTATAAATGGTTGCATGGAAACAACATATTGGTTACACATATTCTGTGGTGACGAGCAGTCCAATTAAAATGGCAAGTTGTGTCTGTGTAATGTCTTTAATGATGCTAGCTGTCAAACTAGCGCAATGGATAATGGACAGCATTTCTGAAATAGAACACTTTGGATTTTCAGTTTCATCAATGTAAATAATATAATACTTCCAAATTACGTATCCGCCATATACTTTGCAATACAAATTTTTCATCGATATTTTATTATCTAAGATGGGGATTGCTGCAAGGATTTATTTTCATGATTTCTATCTGAATTGCATTCAACTGTGATAACAAAGATATCAGGACAGTTGAAAATTTTCACGTTGTAATGTCATAAACAGTATGCAATACAAAACACCGGGAAATTATTGCGTATACAGCAGGTCATCATTGCATCTCTACGCATTCCAGCACACACACAACATCCAAGCGGTGTGGAGGTGCACTGAATGATTATCAAATACTTATTAGAGTTCAACAGTTCATGTTGCTTCTGTTTTCTCAATTTCGACCACGAACGCAACTGTCGCATCATTGACAAAGAGGACGTCAAAGTGCTCTACTCGAGGCCGTCACGCTCTTCCTCTGGAGTTCAGCATTTGTAGAGGTCCGCAGATGGCGGTTGATTCGTGGCGGTCTCATCAGCGTCGGACGAACAAGATGCCCAGATTCTCGTATGTTCATCTTTTTGGCTCCTGTTGGCTCACGACTCTGTGGATGGATAAAAAATGCTACTTAATATTGTGGGAGTCCATTAACATTCTTAACGTGCCAAAGTCGCAGATCTGCCAGCCAATAATACATATAAAGTCCATAAGGTTAATCCTTCTGGCTGTTAAGAGTTAAAAAATTGTCAGATCTCTCTGATATGTGACGCTACATGATAGTGTTGGAATGGGAGACAAATATTTATCATAAGAACACAAAACATCAAATATGTCAGATAATATTGACACATGAATTAAATCCTGTGGACAAAACTTATCAACAGAACAGTCATACGGGGAAACGGAATGGTTGCTCATTGATTTTTTAGCTTTATTTAATAATACTACATATTTTGTTCTACAAGTAAATTGTTTAGGACAATCATTTTAGAATATACTGAGGCAATTGATTGTCTGATTGATTGATTCAAATGGATAAATCCACTAACCTGGTAAAAGAGCAAAAGGATGTCTTGAGGGTGTGGTAGTGGCAGGGAATGATGTGAAGAGTTGTACTAAGGCAATCTGTTATTATTCCATTTATTCATATATATATATATATATCAATTTATCATTTATTATTTTTAATTTACTTAATATTTATTTCATTTATTTAATTAATTTTTCTCATTTAATTATATATCTAAGATATTTATTATTGAAATTGATTGATTGAATATTGATTGAGATCAATGCGATTATGTTAATTGTTAATCTATGCATTCGCATTCGATATCTCACTCATATTCCATTACCAATGGTGTGTATTACGGTAATTTTTAATCATTGAGTATGTGCGTGTGCCGTGTGCCATAAAATAAAGATCGCATGCATTACGTGTAGTATTAGCGAAATATTATCTATTACATTTATAACAATGTACTTGTACAATGTATCAATACATTATATTTTGTAAACACAGACATATGATATTGGGCATCCTTTTTTTTCTAAACTCATAATACACAAATGAAATGATAAGTTAACTTTATGATTGTAATGTATTTTGTATACACTTCAGCTAGGTCTCGTATTTTCAGCGTTTGGCCATATAGGACTTCTGCTTTGTAAGTTTGCTATGTGTTTAGTCCTTTTTTGTATGGTATAACATATCAAATCAATTATTGTATTACTAAAAACAATGTATAATTAGTATGATATGTGTGAATTTTTTGTAATCTTGTGATTGTGAAACGACCATGCAAATAAAATAAAATAAATAAATAAATAAAATACAAATAATGAAATTGATTGATTCAATGTGTTATTATATACTAACTCGGTTAATGAGCAATCAGGATCTTGAGACGGTGTGTGTAGTGGGCAGGGAATGAATAGTGAAGAGTTCGTTAAGGCAATCTGGATGGCTTCTAACTTCTCAGGTTCGTTCCTGGATTCTTTGGATACGGAAAGGATGATAAAGAAACATGAATTAGTAATCTAGATCTACAGAAATGTACACCACAAATTCAGGCATGGGTAAGACGGTACTTCACTAACTGAGTGAAGGGGGCAGGAAAGTACAAGAGTTTTAGCGCAAAACAGGTTAACTTGGATTCCAACCAAATGAGTTATTACATGAAACATCCAACACATTTAACACACTAATAACCTAAGCAGTAATATAATTTGGAAGACAAAATTCCACGAAGTAACCAATACATACGGCAGGTTTACTTTATTTTTTTATCTAGCAGCAGTTGCAAACTCACAGCAAAGAATCACTTTTTCCAGAGTTACTGAAGTGGAGTTACGCAGTTTGCTATAAAACTCTTCAGTGTAAAGGTTAGAAATTCAGTGGTGTTGTGATCATAGGTAGCCTTTGCCTCGCTGTGGTAATTTCAAATCTTTGTAACTTCACACTGCACTAAAACTTTAAATGCTCATGAAGTAAGTACCCAATCCGATCAGCAGTTGTCAAGAATCAAGCAATGGTCAAAAATAGGCGAAAATTGGGCAAAAATCAGTAGAAGGCTTGACTTGACCTTTCAACTCCATCTTTAAATAGTTCAGTTGCATTGCATGGCATCACAGTGCATACTTGACTCCCGTTTCATTACAATCTGAATGCGGTTCTTGAGTAATCCAGCAATGAGAACCAGAACAGATGAACGTATGGCTAGACACCTGAAACACGTCAAGATGATCAGTTTATTTTTGCTTCTTGCGCTGAAACAGATGACATTTTCATTTTCTTTGTCAGCTCAAAAGGCTTCACTCACTGTATTAGCCCAGACCATAGTACATTGTGTTTTTTTATGTGTCGGCTCCAAGGCCCGCCTAGAATACGCAGAGGGCCTTGTGTGGGACAGTGGTGGAGCCCTGAAGTCAGGTGTACAGGGCAGTTTCAGGATGTAGTTTGACTCTCTGCTAGTAACATTTTGTTGTCAATGGACAGTCAACAATAATTGAAAACCATCCCACTTCTCACACTTATTGGCACTTTTTGGTATACCATTTATATGAGTGGTGATAGTAGTTATTTCTAACAAGGTGATAATTTGTCAGGGTTCAGAGCCCTAACTCAGGAGTTTAGCGTTTCTGAGTCTTTTGCCTTCTTTGTCAAACACTATAGTTAGTGAAATGGACATTCAGCAATAATCAAAAACCTATTACTAGCTAAGTTCTTTTGAAAGGGGCCTTTGAGATTTTGTTTTGTTTGTTTTTGTTGTTGTTGTTGTTGTTTTGTTTGTTTTTTTTTTTTTGTTTTTTTTTTGGGGGGGGTGCGGGGAGAGATTGCATTCGCGACAAGACGCACCTCCTTGGCTAATGTCTGGCCCTATTCCGACCACCTACATTCGAAAACAAGCTTGGCAGCTGAAAACAAACAGACCTTTTTAATTATTTTGGCTTGTTAGCTGAAAAGATGATTTTTTTTTTTGTTCTTGTCAGCTCATAATGCTAACCAATATAAGAAAACCTCCTGCCTTTCCTCTCCCCATTTTCTTTTTTTTGGGGGGGGGAACATGGATCGCTGCCTGCTTGTACATTACTTGTAGCTGGCCCATAAAAGGCCTGTGTACATCTTGAAGGGGACCAGTGAATGGGCAGCTCCTGAGGTACCGCTTCATGGGCTCCCGTGATGTCATTGAATGTCGAAATTCATTGTTAATCCGGGCAAGGAGCCATCACAATCAGACACATACACAAAAAATGTCAAGCATAACTTGTAATAATTATTTTCCGCATATAAGCCCAACCGCGTATAAGTCGCACTCCCCCCCCC
>JZLH01S0009258.1:0-15892 GCA_001188425.1 Eucidaris tribuloides
ATCATTTATTGTTATTTTATTTATTTCATTTGTTATTCATTCATGTATTCATTTATTTATTCATTTAACCTATTTATTATATTGATTTATTCATTGATCTATTAATTAATAAGTTTATTTTATTGTTTTATTTGTTTGCTTATTTTATTTCACGTTATTCTATTTTCATGTATTCACTTACTTTATTGACTTTATTAATTTTTTTTGGCCTCAAACAACACATACTATTACATTGCAAAGGTAAACAAAAAGAACAAAAAATAATTGAAAAGAAAAGACAAAAAACGCAAAAAAAAAAATAATAATAACGCCCGGAAAGCACCAGGAATCGAACCCTAGACATGAAAGACCAAAATGCAAATATTTTGCACTACGCGCTATCCGCTCGGCTATGGCACTCTCACAACTATATCTGTGTACATAGCAGGATTATATAAATTGGTGACGTCGCCACCGAAGTTTACAACAAAAATACAACAGAAACATGTCCACAGGTTTCAGAATACCGCTCATGAGAATGTTGCAGTAATTTACAACGAAAGCCAGGTTTTTTAAGGGCCGAGCGAAGGTCGGAGTAACTGTAGAATGCAACGCAAATTTTCTGGGAGTGCGAACCATACGCATACATTACAATGATATGTGCGCTGACAGAATACTGAACCGCAGGAATCTATGATTTGCGTTGCATTCTACTTGGCAGCCGAGCCGACGTGACGTCAAATCACTGACATGGCGAAATGCAGTATCACACAAACGTTGCCGCACCGAAATCTCGGCAATCGTCGCCATCACATATCCGCATTTTGTTCCATCACGGTTCACGGCATAAATGCGACAAAAATACGTCTACGAATTCAGAATATTGTGCATGAAAATGTTGCAGTTTACAATGAACGTCAGGTTTTCCAGGTCCGAGCGAACGTCAAACTCTGCGGCAGAGTCCCAGCAATGGCGTTTCGCACATGGAGGAAAATGACGTCCCCTAATCCCTTCCACGTATTACTTATATAGATGTACGTACTCATTTACATATACGGATTTGGAATGGGTCAACAGTCAACCCGCAGCGTGTATGCTAATGAGGCTCGCAGCGAAGTTTTATTCAGCGTCTCGTTGACAATCTCGCGGAGCGCGCGAGTGCTGAAATTAGCGAGATTTTCGGCGAGATTTGCAGAATGTGAATTTCCGTACTGTAGTAGGTGCGAACTTCAGTTATCATGGCAGCATGCAGCGGTAAGTTTTTCTCCGATTTTCGCTCTTTATTTTGATATCTAATTTGTCATGTTTGTTAAATTCTGAGGTATATTTTTAACCGCCTGAATTTGCGTAACATTTTGTAACATTTCAAGCACAATTTCGCAATATAAATTTCATTTTTGGTTCCTGAATCTGGTACTTTATGAAATCGTTTAGTTTGAGATTCTTATGAAAGAAGAAGGGTCGTGTGACCAAACTAAGTCAAAACTAAATTGACGCAAAATGGTCTTCGTGACATTTTTTGACTTAAAAAAACTCCAAAATACGGAAATCATACAGTCTAAACCGGAAGTTGCCGCTCGGGGGGAATTCTAGGGCCGCGCGAAACTCTGCCAGTTTCATGGTCGCGGGTCCCTGCTGCCTTTTGGCCTTAGTCCCACGTACTGAAATGTGGGTATTGTTTCCCAACGTATGTGCTAACGTATCACACACGATCACACGGAGCTGGAGTTGACTCTGTGTGCGATTGTCAAACATGACCAAAAATTAAATGCGTGTACAGAATGATTTCAACTAGATTTACAGTGAATAAATTATCTCAAATTTAGGCTGCCGGCTGACAATAATTAGACAAGACTAACGACCTATATCGACTGATTGTGCATGTGTGATCACGACAAAAACAAATATGAATTTCAAACAAAGGGAAAGCAGTTTTAATTTTTAAAATTATGAGTGATATTAAAATTAGCCAGAGCTGCAGAGCTAGAGTTTATGGACAGGGACTCGGCCAGGACCAGGTGGGCCGTGGGTGAACTTTCTTTGACTTAGTTGAACACTAGTACTAGTGTTGCATCATTTCATGATCAGACAATGCCAATGGTGAGCTGATGGGTGTAGATCTAGACTAGGGTGTGTGTAACTAGTAAAGTGTCATTTTGTTTAGTCTGGGAGACACAATTCTCATTAAGTCATGTCTATTATTAATTATCATTATTTTTTACATTCATGTCCTTACATTGTTAATTACCGTTGACTATTTTCACATGAGCATTGACTTGTAATAAATTTTTAGTATGTACGTAAATTAATTGTAAGTTGTGGGATGGACTGTAGCTGCATAGGCGTATATAATTTTGACATCAACTTTCTTGAGGCCTAAAATTCTTTCTTTATTTCTAGCTTGAATAGAAAATAGTTCTGTGAATGATAGGTTCGAGGTTCATCATTTTTTGAACACTGGTTGACTTGTCTTAGCACATTTCTTTTGTTTTTCTGCCTACAGGTCTGTTACGCTGCCCATAGGATGTGACATTCTTCTTGTTGGCGATTCAATAATTCGAAATTGTACTTTGGACGAAGGGCACTTTTCTTCACGTACACTTTGTTTCCCCGGAGCAACGGTACAGAGTCTACGGACATCCTTTCAAAATTATTTTACGTTTGGTTTTGATAATTTAACCAAATTTGTCATTTTTCACGTTGGAACGAATAATTTAAAAAAAAGTTTCTGGGAGAAGGACTCCAAAGAATATCTGAATTTATTTTATGCTGTCAAACAGCGTTTTTGTTCTGCATGTGTGGTGTTTTCTTCAATTCTTCCAAGATATGATGACGACGATCTGTATGAACACAGTTTAATTTATAACCGAAATATTGAACAATTATGCCGGAAACTGACGGACTGTGTCTTTTGCGATAGCAGCCAGTATTTTGTAGAGGATGATATTTTGTTCAAACGTGATGGACTGCATTTGAATCGTGAGGGGACCGGGCAGCTGTCTACATTTTTCCAGTCATTTGTTCAACAGGAGATATACAAACGTGAAAGACGTAACATTGTTGGAAGGAGTGTATGGATTCCTCATGAATTGAAAAAGTTATATGTCCCCAAACGTACGCATACATGTGGTAAGGAAAAAGATACAAAATACAAGTGCTGGAAGAGTACTGATCTCGATGAGGTTATAAGACGGCGAGCGGCACACAGAGAGAAACGCGAGTCTCGCAGAACCACTCTGTGGAAGCTTGGACCCAGTTTTTTTGCAGATGGCTTCCAGACTTCAGTTAAATCCGTAAAACTCCAACCCAAACCTATACTGCCACCTAATCGTCACATTCCAGAGTACCGGACCACAGTTCTCATACCCTACGTATCACTTTCACAGATCAGACAGCACAAAACATCAACGTCAACTGTACCGTTACCGGCTACTCCTAGCAAGTATGTGAGTAGGAAACAGAAACAGAAAAGGCACCATCGCAGAAAGAAAAGGAAAAGTGAAAAGGTAGTTCATGAAGTTATTTGTATCACTGTAGCAAATATTTATTCTTTTTAACAAAATGAAAGGGGAATCAAGCCCATAAAGTGAAAACATCACATTTTCAAGGTTCATTTGGCTCAGCCAAACCTCTCGACAGACTTACACTTCTCTTACTGTGTTGTATTTTGTGAATGTAGATAGATGTCCGATTGTCTGGATTTCGATTTTCCTTCAACAGTACAATTTGTAATTTGTGTTTAAATTGCTAATGATTTTTACTCCAAATGGAAACCATTGAAGACTACACAGAAATAATTTCTGAATTTCCCTTCAATCCCCCCCCCTCCCTCTATGAAAAAAACAAATCTGCATTTTATTATTTAATTGGAAAACATAATTTCTTATCTCCAACTGTGATGAATTTCATGGTAAATTAGAAAAGATTTGCCCTTTGTCCTTTCACGTTAAATAAATTCATGGAATTCCGATGGTCAAATTGCATGAATAAGGTGTCTGGTATGAGATAAACATTACATGTAATTAAGAGCCAAGTCATGAGTATGAAATTTTGGCTGCAGAGGGGAAGAAATATTATAAGAATATCTTCTGGTGGAAATATGTTAACTTATTTTTGCGCTGAATTAAATGCATGTACTAAAATAAGTATGTATTTCTAGGTTTATAATGATAAATTTACTTTTCATTCATTTAATTTACTTTTTTAATGTTTTATTTTACTGTACATAGGTCAACTATGACTGCACACACATCCTGAGGCGTAGTACTTGGAATGAATGGACACCTCCGTCAAGCCAGTTTCATCAGGTGCAGAATGGTCCTGCGGCTCCTGCCATAGTACATTCCAGGCCTCATCATTCACAACATCCTCCAGAGCAACATGAGACTAATCTTACTCCTCGTCCCCACTCACTAGGACCTTCTGCGTTGATCCAGCGACAACTTGAAACTGGTTTCGACCTCATTTCTCATCTAGTATTGAGGTCCAGAACAGTCTCATGTTGTCACTGGATCAGCTCTGGAAGTCGTGGTCAGTGGAGACGACGAGTAAGAGCGGCCCCATGTTGTCACTGGATCAGCTCTGGATCTTATGAGAGGAGAGAACCAGTAGTGAGACCAAGACCAGTTCCATGTCGTCGCTGCATCAGCTCTAGAGGTCATGAGAGGAGAGGACGTATAGTTAGGTCAAGACCAGTCACTTGTCGCTGCATCAGCTCTGGATGTCATGAGAGGAGAGGACGAGTAGTGAGACCAAGACCGGTCTCATGTTGTCGCTGGATCAGTTCTGGATGTCGTGGTGAGTGGAGACGACAGCGTTTCCATTCACCACGACCTCCAGAGCTGATCCAGCGATGGTATGTGACTGGTCGTGACCTTACTACTCGTCTAATAGCGAAGTCTAGAACAGTCTCATGTTGTCACTGGATTAGTTCTGGAGGTCATGGTGAATGGAGGCGACAGCGTTTCCATTCACCACGACCTCCAGAGCTGGTCCAGCGAAAACGTGAGACCGGTCTTGACCGCATTAACACTCATCTTCACTCACCAAGACGTCCAGAAAATACTAGATTACCTCATTATTATACATGTACATCTTGCCATTATTTCCTTGCCGTTCAACATGCACCCCACCCTCCAGACCAAGTGTCATCCCTAGCTTGCCCAAGTTGTCGCTTGCCTTTACACATTGCCAATAGTAGTTTTTCGCTGGGGTGAGGAAGAAGACACCATGTTGTAAGGAAAAGTGTGGACCTTGTCAACTTTGTACTAGAACGTCAACTCGTTATTTCCACATTTCGTCGTCATCTTCTGAAGCTCTAAATAAGTTGATACAAGAAAAATGTCCTCATGTAGATATTCATAAATGTATTTGTAATGCTTGTCGCCAAAAGTACCTTAAAAAGTTAAAATCTGAAACATATACTCCTGAAAAAACAAGAAAAATAGAGCGTCCTGCATGCATTCTCTCTCATTACATAATATGTGACCAAATCTCTGAAACAGAAGTTGCTTGTAGCTTGACTGATTTTAACAGTGCGTTTTCTTTGGAATCTTTGTCCATCCCAGAATTAATACCTCTCTGTAGTAAGCACAGGTCACAGATGCGTAATATCAAGGCTAAAGTACATTGTTCCTTTTGCAATTCTAATTTGAAGTTTGGTAGAAAATATCTATGTTCAACTCTTTCTGAAGAGTCAATAGATAAGCTACGATCAGCTAATGATGAATTTTTATTAGAACAAGATAGTGTGTTATGTCCTTCATGTCAAAGATTTGCTTTACGGAAAATTTCCACCACCAAATCATTGAAAGAACTCGAAGAAGAATTTTCTCAAAATACTAGTGATATTACACTCTGTGATGATGTTGATGAAATACTTTCAAAATTACTCAATGTGACATTTTTAGATATATGCAGGATATGTGAAACATCAAAAAGTTTTCTTTTAAGTTCTGCATATGATTGCTTTCTTTCAAATCTAAATAGTGCCGTTCAAGATCAAGCACTTAAAAATGAACTAACCAAAACAAAAACCTTTTTACTTACTAAGATACTTGAGAAGTTTGAATCAGTTCTGAAAATGCACAGATCAGCTCGAAAGAAGGGTTTATTTTTTTATCTTGCCAGTTTATCTGTAGATGATATTATTGAAGCCTGGCATACAAATTCTTTTGAAATCAGGTTTTTGAAACTTAAAAGCAAGAGTGACTTGAGTAGCTTTGAAGTCCCTGAAATCCATGACACATCTGTCGACATGAATGCCCACTTTAGGAATGTGCTTCGTCAATGTAATAGTAGTTTGCGTTCTCAAGGAAAACAAATGAGGGAACAATATTTGCAAGATCCTTCTTCTGTGATCAAAGTTCAATTACAAGATTTATACTATTCATTTAGTCCACTGGTGTGGAATGTCATTGCCATGTTAACTGCCACAAGGGAAGAATACAAATATTTTCAAAATTCATCTGTGCTTATTGATAAAGAATTTATTAGTTTTCCTTCAGATAATACGAGGTCAGGAGAGAAGCGAAAACGCAAGAGAATAGTTGTCACTTGTTTTTTGCAGTTTATCCTAAATGAAGAAAATAGTTATCCTTTGCATATTGCTACTGCAACTTTAATTAAAAGGCTATCTAGATCATCTAAACTGCTCACATTATGCAATAATTTAGGTCTCGCCTGTTCTAATGATACACTAGAAAGATTTTGGCAGCAGCAGTTTGATTGTAGAGAAAAATTGGGCATTACCTCAACTCTTACCCCAAATGCATTGACCGTTATTTCTATTGACAATATTGATGTGCTTTCCCCATATGCTGCAGTAAGGGCTGATGTCCCTAGAAGCTGGCACGGAACTTCTGTGATGGCACAACAGCCTAAACCCTTAACAGAAAAACTGCATTCTCTGGAGATGTTAGATGATATGGCAGTGGATATAAATGTTCAATCTGATTCAGATAGTTTCATGCACGATATTGGTGATGCCTCTGTTTCAACTGCTAAAAAATCTGACACTTCTGTTTCTAGAACAAAAAAGCCTGTTGCCAGAAAAAAAATTTGCCTTGATGAGCCTGCCTTGCCATCTTTAAATGTTACTGACTTCCAGGTACCATCAATGAAAACATTTATCAGTTCACAATTAACCATTGATTATTTCTCTTGTTCAGCGAATGATATCGGTACATTTAAAGACTTTTTCAATGAGATGTTTGTATATGTTGCGGAAAGATTTTCGCTAATCAATTCAGATGAACCTATTTCATTTCCAGGATTCAAATGTAAGTCTGCGTTACAAGCTCATCCTGAAGTTGAAAAATCAAACTTTGCATATTTATTTGTATTGGATGAGAAGGCAGATTCAGCAAATACACTCAAACATTGTTTGGGGATCCTTTATGAGGCCTTTCAGATTGGTAGATCAATAAACCACTTAATTGTTGCAGGTGATGGAGCAACAGTTAAACTTCTACTTAATATAAAGAAAGAGTATGGGCAGGCTCTAGATTGGATGTTGCCATTTTTGGGAGATTGGCATACATTAAAAAATTACCAAGAGGTAATAATGAAGGTTTTTTGGTCTGCAGGTTTGAAAGAAGTAGCAAAGTTGTCCCATAAACAGATGACTCTCCAATGTTTGGCATCATGTTCTTCTTTCAAAAGAACACATAGATTTATAATGCAGAGTTATGAAGCAATTTTTATGTGCTTGATTAAAGCCTTTCTGGAGCACAGACGAGGCAAAGAAGTAACAATTTCAAATGATTATTTCATGCAACAGGTGACAAAGGTAGTTTCATGTGTCAAGTTTAATGAAGGGAAACATACAGGGCTGGAAGAATTCAAAGTTTCAGAACTTAGTTTTTTGTCAGAATTAACTCCCTTCCTGGATGAATTTAATACATTTTGTCAAGACATGTCACAGAAATGTGAAACGTTCCAATTTTGGCATCAATTTGTGAGAGAGGATTGTTTTGCTTATATTTGTTTACATATAGCTATGCGAAAAGGGGATTGGAATTTGCGTCTTGTAGCTTTGAAAAAAATGGCCCCAATCTTCCAAGCTTTCGATCGTCAAAATTATTCTTCTCTCATTCCTGCTCACTTGAAAATGATTGGTGGAATGCCACATTATATAAGGGAACATTTTGAACGTGGATCATTTGTTTCAAGCATTTCTGGTAATAACTTTTCATTTGTAGGATTTGATGAAAGTCATGAAATGTTGATCAACAGAGATACCAAAATGGCTCTCTCTCACAGTTTACCACAAGACATGAACAAATTGGCAGGGACAGTGCAACAACAAGCTCAATTAATACATAATTTAGAAGAGCAATTAGGGATTGAGACAGTGAATAAGTATCAAAGAGACTTGGACATTTCTGTCATTAAATCAGAATTTGACAATGTAAGAGCTTATTATGATAAATTACAAAGTACAAACATTTTCACTGATGCTGAATCAAAGCCTCTTTTTCAACTTTTCACCCAAAAACCGGCCACAAGTGTTCAACAGAAATCTTTATTAAACTTCAGGCAAATGGGGGAAGATGCTTACATAGCTTTCTGTCAAACTTTCATGATTGGTGAAACTTCTGTAAAGAAACCAGTGAAACGTAAATTGAACTTAAAAACTTTTGCGAAAGAAAAAATTAGACAAAAAAAGGTCACCGATCTAGAAAAGGAAAATAAATTGATAATGTTGTGTTATAAAAGAACAATAGCCCTCTCACAAGAAACAAACAAAGCAGTATCTGATCTATGTCAATTTGTGACTGTTCCAAGGGCAATTTGTGCTTCAAACGGGTTGCCATATAAGGGAGCAAAATCTGTTATCTATAATGCTTTTGATAAAAGATATAGTTCGCAATATGAAATCATCAAGTCTACCTTCTGTACACAACATGATTCGTGTATTATTATCGAAGGCATGAATATAATATATTCATCACCTCTGAAACATTTCAAGGTGTTCATTGATTATGCCAACTTTATTGTCACAAGATGGGTTTCCTCTCACTTCAGAAATGGATTTAAAGAAGTTCGTATTTTATTTGATCAGGCAGGAACTCAAGGGTTGTCACCAAAAGGTATGGAGAGGTCCCGTAGAGATGAAGTAGATGAAGAAGAAGAAGTGTTTGAGTACATAGATGACAATGTTCCCCTTCCAAAAAACTGGATGAAATTTTTGAAGAGACGTTCACATAAGCACATGTTGTGTAGATATTTATCCAATAAATTTCTTGATTTAGTTCCAGCTCATTTCCAAAATGCAGAGCAAATATTTATAACCTCTGGTGGGTTCCATGTTGGTTTGGAATCATCGTATGACTGGACTGGTGCAAAAGTGACTATCAATGGAAGGCAAAATCATCACTTAATACACAACCACGAAGAATCGGACACCCAGATTTGGCTCCATGTCTTTGACTCACAGTGCACAAATATTCTTATTTACTCAATTGACCGGGACATTGCTATGATCGGGCTTCCCTTAGACTTTGGTCGTAAATCTGTGATCATTCAATTTGATGCCAAGGTAGGGCAGGAAAAGTTTTTGAACCTAAATAACTTGCAATTAGCATGTGAAAGTGACTGTGATCTGGCCCAGTTAAAGAGTAAAGGGGTAGATATAAAGAGGTGCCTTCAAATGTTATACATATGTTCTGGATGTGATTTTGTGTCATTTTTTGCACATCTGGGTAAAAACATTTTTCTAAAAACGTTTTTCCAGTATGCACCATTTGTTACAGCAAATTCTCCTGATACGTGTGGTACATTGTGTGAAAGCTCTTTGACTGACAACTTTGAGCATGGTTTGCTCTCATTTTATAGGCTTATCTTATGCATTTATTTTAATGCAAATCGAGCTTGCTTACATAAGTTTACTTCACCAGTAGAATTATATAATAGTGTTTGTACTGATAATATTCATGATCAGCATACCATGGCTCTAGACATTGTTCGAAAAGCTTCGTGGAAGGGCATGTACGAAGATGGACTGTTACCATCAAGTAGTGCTCTAAGATTCCATTGGTTACGGTCGTGCTGGGTGCAAACAGTGTGGAGTCAAACTACACAAGCTGTTTTCATATATCCTGATGTAGCTTCATATGGCTATATTGTATCTACTGATAATGGAACTGTTTCGTGTAAGTGGGACACACAAGAAAACATAGATAAGATCAAATCAAATGTTGTGTTTTTAACAAGAGGGTGTGCTTGTGCAAAAAGCAAATGTTCAACCCGTGTATGTAAATGCAAAAAAGAAAATAGATATTGTGGACCTGGTTGTCGATGCAAGCAGTGTGAAAACATAGAGCATGTTCAGGAAGAGACACAAGCCGCTGTGAGTGATAGCGAAAGTGATACAGAACAAGATGACAATTTTTATTCTCTGAGTGACACAGATAGTGATGAAAGTGATCTTGATGAAAATGATGAACACATAAATTTAATACAAATTCCAGATGCAAATGATTCAGATGATGCAGATGATCCAATGCTTACATGAATAAACTTGTCTTTACACTTGCAGTTATATCAAAGAAGAGGAGCATGAATTATGTCCAATCAGTTGTGGATACAGTGGGCATACTGTAGGTGCAATCCCGTAATTCACATCTCATTCACTTCTAATGTGAAAGGTTCATTCATAAAGTATTCTTGCCAAATATGTATAACATGCAGGGTATATTTTTTTCTAACTTCATAGCCATATACACAGTAGTACAGTCAACTCTGCATAAGTCGAATAATCACCTAAGTGGAAGGTCTGTACTGAGTCCTATTCCTTTATTTTCTATTGTCTTTGACCCCTTACAAGTCGAATTTCGTATAAGTTGAAGCATTTTCTTCAGTCCTAAGAAATTCGACGTAGGCAGAGTTGACTGTTTTGGGATATTGTACAAATGGGATGGTGATTGGTCATGAAGTTAAACAAATGCAGTTTTATTCCTTGCCTACATGTACATGGTTATGTTTATGTTAACTCAGGGATGTGGGACTCCCTGGTTAACCTGATTTTGAAATAGAAGGGAATCATCATTGTATTTGAACCTTCCAAAGAGGACTTACTTAAGTGTGTGCAAATGTGTACCATATGTGTGAGCGGTACTGAACAAATTATAGTATTATTGGTTATAAAATTTGATCAATGCAGCTTCATTCCTTGCCATGCATACATGAACATGGCTACTTTAATGTGTACTTACTTATAAAATATAATGAAATTGTCGTTTATGGACCTACAAAACATGACTGAAGTTATGTGTATTAATACACATACTGCATTTGTCATGGTTACTGTAAATATTACAGGATGATTGGTTATGGAGTTAAACCTATACAGGTTTATGCTTTATCATACATACACATTGCATGCATGTCAGTTCAGTTGGATATGATACAAAGAAATTTGTTTATGAACCTTCAAGACAGAAATTATACTTAATGTATGCAAACATGTTTGTGAGATGTTATTTGCAACTGATGTGCTATGTGTGTGAAGATAGAAGTACTTATAGTTATGTGTGTGTTTATAAAGTTATCACAAACTTTATACAGTGACTTATGTATTATACTGCCAAGATATTGTAATAATGTGTTTGCTAATACTGTTCTAACTTTTCAGTGTCATTTGATAGTGTGTGAACTTGTGAAGTCGTTTTGGTAACTTACAGAAAGAAGCATTTGAACATGCATGAAGTTTGCCAATGTTGTGTAGAATAAACTTTTACTAAGCTTCTCTTTGTCCCTAGATTAATGATGTTTGGTAAAATTATAAATCTTCAGCTGTAAAATAGTTGAGCAATGCAGATGTCTGAGGGTATTAGACTCCACTAACCATGAAAATCACTCCCTTGTAAATCATCAGGGTTACATATCTCTCCTTGTCAGTACATTTACGCGAGATGGACAGGATATAGGGACAGTTAATTGTTTGTTGAACCGTTAAATTGAAATGGAAAATCTGGGGTTTTTTTTTAATTTTCATGTAAAAATTCATGGAATTCACCTTCGCAAAAATGGAATTCATGTTTTTGCTGTGTACATTTTCAACGACAAAATGGAATTTCCATTTTTAGATCAAGTTGAAATGGAAAATCACTGTCTCTAAATACTTTTATATCTACATTTACACAACAAATAGGACTTGGAAGACATATTTCTTGAATAACTGGTGACATGGAGAAATAGAACACAGTGATATTTTTTTTGTTTCATTTATCCATTTATATGTGTATTTATGTATTGTATATGTGTATTTATTATAGGGGGGGGGCCTTAAAAGCATGTTTACTTAAACCAATTATATATTCATGTATTCATTTGGTTTGTTAAATATGACATACATGTGTGTTTGTATGTGTTGCACCATAGAGTGTGAATGAAATTGTATTTCTGCAAACTGTAGATATTGAAGAACAGCTATCATCTTTAGTTCTACCTTGTTGTTATGAGAAAAGGTTTAAGTATAGGCTTGCCAAATAATGTTTACCATAGTCACATGTTAAGCTGAGAATGTAACTAGGTGGTAGCAATACCATGCCAGCCCAGAACCAAAGAATCTTGTTTCATGGAAATTATCCTGAAATAAGTCGTGTTATTTGTTAGCAGCTGTGAATCGTTATCAGGTGCATTGCTACATGAAGAAAATCTCAGGTCTATGTGAATATGTATCTTTGACTTTATGAACTACTTGTGAAAGAAGAAAAAACATGTTTCTATCTTTGATATTTCACTTGTTTACTTGTTTTTCTTGTATCTCTGCAAATATGAAAAGTATGGAAATAGAATGACAGAAAATGTGTGTCTTATGTTTGTCAGTATGTGTTGTGCATGTGTCTGGCAGTAAGCGTATGTGCATGAGCGAGTGGTTTGAGATAACAGATTGGTATCATGAACAGAAAGTTTAAAAGGGAAATGAGAGGGGACTCTGCAATGATCATCAACTGCATGGTAAATGAAAAATCATGAAACAGACATTTCATTACAGCCTGACCCATCCAGTTCCGTACCCGAGATCTGGGAGAGTTGGGGAGGAGGTGGGGGGGGGGGGGGTCAGAAAATTGGCTGCTAGTGATAAAACAAGAGGGTCTTCACTTCCCAAAAATATACATGTGTTCAGCCAAAATGTCAAATTGAAGGCCAAGGCCAGGGAAAAATTGAAGTGTTCACATTGTCATTGCAAAAACCTATAAAATAAAATTAAAAAAAATTGATCGGGGGGGGGGGGTTCACTTTAGTGGAATTTTCATCACCCTGTAATTACCAGACAAAACTGAAATATTTTTTTTTTCATTTTCTTAAATGTTTATATTTTTATTTATTTATTTATTATTATTAGTATTATTATTATTATTATTACTATTACTATTATTAATTATTATTTTATTTATTTATTTATTTATTTATTTAGTTTTTTTGGGGGGGGGGTAGTTAATGGGCTTGCTTTACCGGCGTTAATCAACTGTCAACAGCTACAATTCATGCAATACACCAAACGGTATGAACGGGACCGGGGAACAGGACTGAGATCTACATGTACTATCGGATTGGAGATCTCACGTACATGTGTTAATCACACCTCACTCGCTGAAGTATTTTGTCGAAATAGTATACATACATGTATATCTATTCACGATATTGTAAACGACGAAACAATTTTGCTCTGTTTTAACAATGTTCACGAAAACGAACCACTGCACTGCACACTCGATCATCGTCTTCATTCATCATGCCCTGGCTCATCGTATCGGATCAGGTGACCACCTCAGTTGTTCACGTGACGGATTCAACCAATCAGGATGCGCGATTATCACGCGAGAAATCTTCGATACTTCCATTTTTATTTGGAGGACAGCGGCGTAATTTCTCGTGGTTCCTGACTTTGGTACGATGTATAATGCCACGATTTTTACACCATTAGAGAGAGAAATAGATGCACTTTATACCAATACCAATATTTTGATGACGCAAAGGTTTTTTCGATGTGAAAATTTGCTGTAAACTTCAGAGAAAAAAATCTATTTTATTGTCAATTTTCAGGCCCAAGTATCTGGCCCTAAAATATCAAATATATGATTTTGTTTGATTACAAAGAAAAAGCAATGTCTAATCTACCGAATGATACCAAATTTATGATATATGAGCAATTCTAAGGGCAAAATTCGCCCGTCGAATCACTCGTCTCCATAACTCATTATATATGCAAACCCCGTACGTTCACGCATACGTGCTGAATAAACCAGAGCCCATTAGCGACCGATGTGGGTGCTGTCAAAGACGATAAGGTTATGAATGGAAGTCTTTAGTTTCAATCTAAACGACGGAATAACGACAGTGACGTCAGGCCTCGGCTTTTAACATGGCGGTAAGACTTTACTGTGTGCCGTTGTGTCAAGCCTCTCATGTTTTTCATTCATCAACGAAGTATTGCGAATCCCGGACAGGTGCGCGTTGCCAGCTGTTTCGGAAGATGATGGTAAAGGATCGTGTCCTCATGGAACTCTGCGAATCTTGCAAAATCAAGTACCATGTATCAGATGAACTTGTGTGGACAATTCGGCTGTGGCGTATATAATCCATTCGAAAGATGGGGTGGAAATGGTATGATCTTAATCAAGCGCTGTGATTTCTGCGCACGCGACACACTTTCGCGTGCTTTCTCACCACACACCACACACACACACACACACACACACACACACACACACACACACACACACACACACACACACACACACACACACACACACACAACCACATACACAACTGCACACACCTACACACATACACATACACATACACACACATACGCACACACATAAACACGAACACATACATACATACACACGTAGGGATTTGTACTTGTGGCAGACAAAATTGTAATGGAGATGAATTTTACAAAACGTATTGAAGTATTTCTGAACCATTTTATTCATGCACCAAATTAAACAGAAGGGCAATGCCATAAAATAATCAACTTTTGTACGTCCGACCCCACATTTTTCTCCATTCTTTAATGCTTCACTTCCACAAACTGCTCAAGCCATGATGATTTAAAAGCATTATAACCCTTTAAGAACAAGAAATCAAAGAAATCATTTCGGGAAGGTCCCACATATAGGGGGTCGGCGTACATATTTTATGGAATTGCCCAGAAGTTTTCATTTATCATATTAAATAAGACTCATGTACAGCTCGATCGCATATTAATTTTGATGAAGTTGGCAATAATCTTTATTTCAAAATAAAATGACCAAATGTGTGTATTATAAATATATGTATCTATTTGATTTTTTTTATTCAATTCATTTCTGTGACTGGAAACGAAAAGTAAAATTAGAATAAATTAAATTACATGAAGAGTATGATATGTATAAAGGCCACCCGCCTGCCCCAAACTGGGGGAACAGAATACCCCTATCCCCCGGTTTTGCTGACTACATTGTCCATGACTAATGACAGTGTAATGGTGAGACCTTGAAGAAATGACCGTAGAAATAGTGTGACTTAGGCCTAAGCAGAACATTCCAAGACAACAACGAGAATCTAATGAACTCCAAGTCAGTTGTCTTAACTTACGATCTGTTAAATAACTTGACGTTGTCACGTTGTGTCAAGACGATTTCGTATTTCCAGTTTTCGCTGGATATTGCCAAATCGGTGTCAGGTGCATCTGGAGCAGCTGGACCGCCATTAGTAACTTGTACACGTCATTTATTGAAACATGATATTTCCATTTTGATGGTAGCACAATGTCAAGCAACTTTAGGCCGGTACATTTCGTGGAGAGAGATGGACTGAAAAGGAAAAGCAAAAATAAACACAGTTGCTTTTTGGGGGAGACGGTAAATTAGAGCATAAGTATAGTTTCGGTCGATCAGACTTTTTTTTTCTAATCCTT
>JZLH01S0009283.1:6641-16977 GCA_001188425.1 Eucidaris tribuloides
AGAGAGGAATATGTGTGTGTGTTATGTGTACTATTGTGTGTGTGGTGTGTGTGTGTGTCTGTGCTTGTGTGTGTGTGTGTGTGTGTGTGTGTGTTTGTGTGTGGTGTGTGTGGTTGTGTGTGTGTGTGGTGTGTGTGTGTGTGTGTTGTGTGTGTGTGTGTGTGTGGTGTGTGTGTGGTGTGTGTGTTGTGTGTGTGTGTGTGGTGTGTGTGCCTGGATATGTGTGTGTTCGCGTATACCGCACCACCACCTATTTTTTTTTGTTCCGCTCGAATCTTTATTTGATTTAACCACTTAATGTTATGATAAGTACCAATGCTAAATTGATAGAGTTTACTCAGCTACTACCCCGCCCCCGGACACACACACACACACACACACACACACACACACACACACACACACACACACACACACACACACACACACACACACACACACACACACACACACACACACACACACACACACACACACACACACACACACACACACACACACACACACACACACACACACACACACACACACACACACACACACACACACACACACACACACACACACACACACATAGTCAAAATTTGACATAAACAAAACAGGTATAGTGATGCAAAATATTACAAAATGGTCGATAGCAAAGAAGAAAATGGGTATATAGAGAAATATGAATGGGGCCTATTTAAAGCAAGGTTGTAAGTCTTATAGGCCCCCAATTTTTTGATTAAGAGAACAATTCGGAGCATGGATAAACAAATTGACCAAATAAGTAAGCAAAATAGATCATAAACATCACAATAAACAAAATGAAAACAAAAACAAAAGACAAACCAAAACCAAAAGGCATGCGATTGATCGAATGTGCGAGCAGGGAGTAGACAAATAACACCAAACAATCATATCTCAGGATAAACCACAACAGCTATTTCGATAGCTGAAATAGATGGCGTGCTCCACCACGGCGGTCACACCTATTGGTGCTCTAATATCACTTTTAACATATATGAAATCCTATCCCCATAAAATTCAGCATACTATCAGGAAATGGTGAAATCTCACGATAAACCTAAGCTCAATGCTGTGGCTATCACTCATACTGGTTTGGTTTCCTCGTAAATACGCATTCATAACTTTTTAAACCAATTAAAAAATACCGTATGTTGAGACTGCAATGTGTTATTTGCAGTAGTAGTTGAGTTAATTGAGATAATTTTGTGCAGAAACGATTTTCGACTTTCAAAGACAAGACAGAGACGATTTGTATGCAACTTTGGAATACTCAACATTCATTTCATACGGGATTGCATAGCATTCACATTAATATCATCATGATCTCAGTTCTGGTCGTTTATGTATCGGTGTGTACAGCTGTGGTATATGCAGGTGAGTCAGGTTTTAATGAAATGGCTAACATATTTTCATTTACGGTTCGAAATTTATGTTAAAACAAAATCCCGTAAATTATTTCTGTAGTGTGTAAACGTAATACCTTAATTTCATGTAAAATTTGTGAATGTATAATTTGATTTGTATGCAAGTATGTTTGTATGAAACGTGATGTATTTATTTATTTCTGACGTCTATTTTTCGAAATTTCTAAACCACCTTCATTGCGATTTTCAATACAAGAGAAAGTGCAAGTGTTGGTGTTGGTGTGTGTGTGTGTGTGTGTGTGTGTGTGTGTGTGTGTGTGTGTGTGTGTGTGTGTGTGTGTGTGTGTGTGTGTGTGTGTGTGTGTGTGTGTGTGTGTGTGTGTGTGTGTGTGTGTGTGTGTGTGTGTGTGTGTGTGTGTGTGTGTGTGTGTGTGTGTGTGTGTGTGTGTGTGTGTGTGTGTGTGTGTGTGTGTGTGTGTGTGTGTGTGTGTGTGTGTGTGTGTGTGTGTGTGTGTGTGTTTGTGTTTGTGTGTGTGTGTGTGTGTGCGTGTGTGTCTGTCTGTCTGTCTGTCTGTCTGTCTGTCTGTCTGTCTGTCTGTCCGTGTACAGTGTTTCCGGGAGGGGGACGGGCAATCACCTCCTCTAATAATGTGGCTCAGTGAGTTTCGTCATATTTAAATAATTATTGGTACACCTGAGTGATTCAACAAAATGTCTAACTTCCAGAGAACCAGGAATTTGGTTTGATGGCAGATTTTCCCTACCGTAGTAGGGGTGACCCTCTCCCATACCCATCCCATCCGATATTTTCCTCGCTCGCATCGCTTACATGTGGGATACATACTATCCAGCGCTAAGTATGAGATTCTGTACAAATAATAAACTACATTCATGTTAGAATTAGTTGGTTTATGATGCCTATTTAACATTTCTACCTTTTCACTAACATATCAAGTGGATTTGGATGAATGTCATCTGGGCACACACCTGTGTCATGAAGGTTCAACGTGTGTCAATACTGATACGGGATACTGGTGTCAATGTCCTCCGGGATACAATGGGAAGTACTGTTACATTGGTAAGTTCTTGTTTTGTATCAAAGAAACTGCGACTAGTCTATTTATTTATCGTAGAAAATGTATTCTATACCATGGCTCCATAATATGACATAAATTATTGGAATTAATTAACTATTTCGTGGGGTATAGATGGAATACGTGGGCAGAAATCGCTTTCAAAATATGGGGCACCATCATTTCTCTTGATATTTCACACTTCTTTTGCCTACACACAAACATTTATTTTTGCCTGCCAACGAAAAAGTCCCAGCCAAACAACATCCGACGAGCGCAGGGAAGGGGGCCGACAACGATGAAATACACTTTGCCTGCCCCAAAACAACTTTTGCCAGCCAAACAGCATCCAACAAGCGGGGGAAGATGACAACAAAATACCCTCCCTACTCAAAAGTATTGCAACATACTATAACGCATTCATTTTGAGTTGAAGGGCTCTTCTATAATGACGTCCTAATTATTTAAAAGAAATCAATGAACATAATTTTTATGTTTTTCTTCCTTCCCCAAGACGGAGAGACTATCAAATGCAGGCGCACCCACGGCAGAGGGGCTGGAACATAAAATGTAACTTTTTTCGCCTCCCTGTAGGGGTGGGGTGTTAATTCACACTAGCATCGTAATTCGGTTTGATATTTCTTGTGCAACGGTTTTGATGGCTTGGAAAGACTTCCAGCAAAAAAAAAATGTCGATGTCTTCCACTGACACGGTCTCAGAAAGAAGGCACCACGCCGCAAAGACGAAAGCGCCTCCTATCTTCATAAGATAGTGATGAGTGGGATACGCCCCATATTTCAGAAAAGGACCTCCTCAAATTTCTTATTCTTTCTCAATTATTAAGGTGGTTTATTTTTTCAAACATGCTAAAATTTGCTGTAATGCAACTTTTTAGAACATTTGATATAATAATGTGGAGAGAAGACCATTATCTTTATATTAGTAGCCTTATCCTCCTTATCACTATCTTATAGGCGTTTCCGTCTTTGCGGCGTGGTGTCTTCTTTCTGAGACCGTGTCAGTGGAACACATTGACATTTTTTGTTTGCTGGAAGTGTCTCCAAACCATCAAAGCCGTTTTATGGGAAATATGAATCCGAATTACGATGCTAGTGTGAATTAACCCCCCACCCCTACAGGGAGGCGAGAAAATGTTAAATTTCATGTTCCAGCCCCTCTGCAGCGCATTTAACAATCTCTCCGGCTTGGAGAAGAAAGGAAAAAGATTGTCCATTGATATCTTTTAAAATGATTTATTATTTTCTAATTATAAACTTTATTAGGGCGTCATTTTAGAAAGACCCCTTCAACCCCAAATGCATGCGTTATAGTGTATGTTGCAATACTTTTGATTAGGGAGGGTACATTCTTTGCCTGTCATTCTCTTTACTGTGAACAGTGACCGGCTGTGGCATGATAACAGACCAAACTCGCGGGGGACATTTTGATTATGTGTACCCGGGAGCCTGTCAATTTGGGCGGGGGGGGGGGGGCATGTTGCCCTCTTCCCCCTCGTCCTCCCGGATTTCCGCCCATGTTGGAATGTTTCACAAATTATCTATTTACTGGAAAACAATACTTGCAGATAAATGATATACATGTACAATCTATAAAGGAAGGCATGAGATAGAGAGTCTTTCTAGGTTCCAATATATTATAAATGTATTAACGATATGACCAATGGTTGAAAAAATGTTTTGAATTATCCATCGTGAGATGACACGTAATGTGTTCTTGTCCAATACCAATTTTAGCACTTTGCAAAGCATATTTAGTTGCGAAATAAGCAAGTTATGTGAGTATTAAAAGCAAAAATAAAGTGTTTCTGAATCTTACCAAAACAAATTATACAGTACATGTACATGTACATGTACATGTACATGTATACAAAAATGCATTTATGAATTAAGATGATCTTGTTATTAAATGTAAATATAATTGGTGTGAAACTGACGATTATTTCTCTAGTAAGGAGCACACTGTTGTTATCTGCGGGAAAATATCAACGAATATTCGGATACTAAATAGGCTCCACAGCTCCATCTTTAATATTTCTATTATTTAAAACTCTCGTGTTTTTTTTCTTAACGATTTTTTTTTTAGATGTGAATGAATGTCGTCTTGGTTCGCACCAGTGCTCCGGAGGTACCACCTGTTTCAACGTAGATGTAGGATATAATTGTCGATATCCTCCGTACCATATCCTGAATATATGTGATGGTATGTGCATTCATCCATTGTATAAGTCTTTACAGGTTTCGAGATTTTTTTTTTAACGTGCCGGGGGGGGGGGGGTGGAAGTTTGAAGCAAAAAACATGAAAATTGAATCATAAACGATTTTAGATGCTCTCTATATCAGCCATAATATAAAACATTTTATCGCATTTTCAGGGATATTTACAAACAATTCATCATGTAGAAATAACCAAATTGAACGATGGCATTAACATTCACCTTCTTCATGTACCCCACATAGAAGATAATCTATCCCGACTAATTTTGTCAGTATCTTATCTGTACATTTATTATTTATTAACTGTGCAATTTCAGCTTTTGGGCTTTATATTTTTAATATATTTCAGTAAGAAATATTAGTGGTTTTCATGCAGCATGTTTTCAAGTTGTCCGTCTGGACATCCATTCGCCAAATCTGATGGTCACATTTTAATGAAACTTGGATCAAGTATGTATTACGAGGCATCGATAACTAATTGATTTTCAAGTTGAAAGGTCAAATGTTACTGCACCTCGTTGATGTTTGAATTGGGCTCGTTACCGCGAAAACTACAAACTGCTAATCCCATCTTTATGAAAGCGTGTACTGTAATGTAACGAAACCAAAAATGGTACCTCCATGCGCTTGACATTACTTGACATTCCAGTTATGCTAAGTGTCCCCCCCCCCCCCCGGAGGCTATGTGTCAGTCTAAATAGCGTGTAGTCAACGCGATGATCGTTGCCTGCACGGTTGTTTCGGTTTCGACAACGTGCCTGTACTGATCTTTGCGTCCGGGTCTTTGCGGTGTATAGGTCACGTCTCGGACTGAAGAAGACGGTTCGCGACAGGACCGTCTGTTGCGTCACAAATTGTCGCCGGCGACAATTTTTTTCCCGGAGTTGACGGCACAAATTGTCGCCAGCCATAATCAACTCACATTCAATTGTTTGTGGGTACGTGGGTGTATGTGAGCATATGTGTGTTTGTGTCTGTGTGTTTGTCTGTTTGTATCTGTGTTTGTCTGTGTCTGTCTGCGTGTCTCTGTGTTTGTCTATGTGTGTCTGTGTGTCTGTCTGTTGCATGTTTGTGTATGTGCGTTTGTTTGTGTCCTTGTGACCGTCTGTGTGTCTGTATGTGATTTTGTGTGGGTCTATGTCTGTTTTGTGCATACATGTTTGTGTGTGTATCTGTTTGTGTGTCTGTATGCGTCTGTGTGTTTGTTTGTGAGTATCTGTGTGTTTGTCTGTGTGTCTTTATGTGTCTTGTGTGTCTTTATATGTATATGGTTGTGTGCCTGAGTGCCTGCTTGTATGTCTGTATGTGTATCTTTGTGTGTATGTGTGTTTGTGTGTCTCTGTCTGTGTCTGTTTGTGTGTGTGTGCAGGTCTGTGTCTGTTTATATGCGCATGTGTGTAATGTGTATGGGTGTGTCTTTCTGTGTGTATCTGTGTGTGTGTGGGTCTGTTTGTGGGTTCATATGTGTAAGGTGTTTGTGTGTGTCTGTTTTTATCACGTGTCTGTGTGTATATATGTCTGTATGTGTCTGGGTATGTGTTCGTGTGTGCGTGTGTTTGTATGTGTGTCTGTATGTTTGCCTATGTCTGTGTCTGTTTTTGTATATCAGTCTGTGTGTATGTCTGTATGTGTGTATCTGTGTGTCATTTGTTTGTGGGTGTCTGTTCTGTGTGTGTATCTGTGTGAGGGGGTCTGTTTGTGTGTGCATGTGTGTCAGGTGTTTGTATGCGTCTGTATGTACCAAGTGTCCGTGTATCTGTTTGTCTGTATGTGCATGTTTGTGTGTCTGTATGTGCTTGTGTGTCTGTGTGTGTTTGTATGTGTGCCTGAGTTTGTATGTCTGTGCGTGTGTCTGTGTATGTCTGTATATGCATCTGTGTATGTTTCTGTGTGTTTGTCTGTGTGTCTCTGTGTATGTGTATCTGTGTGGTCTGTATATGTTTGTTTGTGTGTATGTCTGTATATATGTGCCTGTCTATGTATGTATGTGTATGACATGTGTCTGTGTGTATCTTTGTTGTCTGTTCGTTTGTGCGTCATGTTTCTGTGTGTGTGTCTGACTGTGTCTGTGCATGTGCGTATTTTTTACGTGTGTGTGTCTGTGCATGTGTCTGTCTTTGCATGTGTCTACGTGAGTTCAAAATGTTAAGTTTGTTACTTCTGTGTTATCTTAATTTTAATTCTGATTTATTATACCCATAAATCTCTGTGACTAGTTCCAACCTTCTAAGAATTGGGTGTTTCATTGATTGTGCTATTCAGACACACATAGACACGCACAGACATGCGCAAAGACAAATACACAGACACAGACACACATACAGACAAATACAAACACATATACACATACAGGGACACACAGATACTTAGAGACACATACATACACGCAAACACACAGACACACAGACACACACAGATGCCCACACGCCATATACACATAAACCCATATACCCACCCCTACTGCCAACACACAAAGACATACAGACATACAGATAGACACATACAGACACAGAGACAGACACATGCAGACACACAAACAGACACATAGGGACACAGAAAGACACATGACACATACAGAGACACACACAGGCATACACATACAACTACACATACATGCACACACAAACACACACAGGCACACACACAGAAATACACACCCCATATACACGTAAACCCATATACCCACACCTAGGCCTACTACCAATGAACAGACACACACAGACATACACACAGACACACACAAATACAAATACACACAAACAGACACACAAACACAGGGACATACAAACAAACCAACACATACAGACGGATCGACACACAAACACACAAACCCACACCTACAACAAACACACAGAAACACAGACATATACACAAAATCACACAGACAGACACACAGACACATGCAGACACACAAACTGAAACATACAAACACATTATTACGGGCCTACGGGTGCAGCAGACATAATTGTTCCTCCCGTTTCACCCATAACATTCAACAAGACAGTCACACCAAAAAGACGCCAAAAATGACGAGTTTTACAAGAGCATTACCAAATCCATGCCGTTTATTTCGTCTCCCATTCTCGAAGCCTCCAAACCAGAGGTCACATAAGGTCATGTTATCAGCATTTACATATCCCTTATATGCATATTCGTAACAGACCTCCCCCCTAGAAAGAAAGTTCCAGCATTAAACATAAAAGAACTTTCTTCCAACACATCAAATAATTTAGAGTTTTAAAAGAAATCAACCTTTACCTTTAGGTGCAGTCTATTCGAAACATGTGCAATATAACATTTATCAAACATGAAGACTGTACCCCTTAAACATATATCTGTTCTTTTTTTTCGAAAACATTTACTATCAACAAACAGCATCTAATTCTAGTCTTTTTTTGTATTAGTACATAATCATTGTTTGGTACGAACAGCGATTCAACAAAACAACCACTATTTTTTCTGAAACGATTCTACTTCAAGATAATACTATATACAGCCACTGAACTCTACACACGTATTGTAGGAGTAGGCGATCCACAAAGTCCTCCATTCGGAAAAATCCTTGTGAGTTTGTATGCAGTCTTCTCCAGGATGATCCTGGAAGTAGTGGCAGCAATGGAGAATTAATGACCCGATTCTCCGTGGTTGTCGAGGAGATCTCGTAAATTGTATTGGTTGTGTGGTATTTAGCATGCCTCTTTACGCCATGGAAATAATTGTCTAGTATATCAACACGATCAGCCGAAATTAATTATTTAAAAGGCACAGTGTATATGCAAGTAGAAGCAAAAAAATCATATCAAATATTTGGACTTATTATTTTGTACATAAAGCGTGGTTTCAGTATTTTCAGTTTATCCGGTATATCTTATACATGTTAATTCCAGGGCTTTGGGCTAGGTTTTAGGGATGAGGGGAGGGGCAAAATTCATACAAATGCCAACATTTCAGCTCGTTCCGCGAGCTCAAATTGGCAATTTTAGACTGTGCGCGCGGAGCGCGCCAAAAAAAAATGAATGTTTTTGTTGTATCTATACTTGTAAGATAATGGTGGTAGTGTTTTAATTGCTGCCACCTTTTTTTAAATTTTAGAGTAAGGATTGTACGAATTTTTTCAATGGGGTGGCGATGGCCCGTGTAGGGTGTTCCTGGTTGGCGCAGTGCCCCCCAAAAAAAAAGAAATGGTTTAATCTCCCGGAAGGTGGCCCCACAAAATTTATGGCTGTGGAAAAATTTTTTGACCTGGATTGGAGGGAAAAGATTTTCGTTCACTCTACCCTCCTTCTCTCCCCTCCCCTCCCCCCCCGCTGGAGGGAGCTCTTTGGTTGATGCTGCGGGCTGACTGGGAATAATTGCGGACCTTCGAGAGAACGTTTTGTTCTCTCGACTACCCCAACTTCCCAACCTACACACCTCCGTGTATCCCTCTCGCTGAAAAAAATCCTAGGTAACTGCTACTTAGATCAACGGCCTGTTTAAATTCAAGATATGATTATTTTATATGAACATTATTCGTAAAGCCTTATACATCTTTTTGAATTAAGATGTAGACATGTAGCTAGCTATCGAGTCATTTAAATACAAAACTCTGGAGAAACAATATAGGGCCTAACATGGCGATAATATATTCAATACCTCCATACATACATACATACAGGCGACTAACACCACATCTACATACATGCAGCACATATTATAATTGCAATTCCATCAAAAGACACACATACAGCATACCTATACACAAACAGATTTTTTATTTATAATTATTTGTGCAATTATTTAAGCACCGTTATATACAGTATATAAATGTATATATTTTTGCTTTCAATTAACAATTTCAAAAAGAGAAACTATGCAGTATAAGAATCTTTCATATTTTTACAACGGGGCACCCTTTAACTTCGCCCTTTTGACTAGTCTATTTAAAATAGACGCTTAAAATATTGAAATGTGTATTGAATGTTTAAAACGTGCTATAGATTCATACAATGATTATCAAATATTTATCGGAATAGAAAACAGTAAAAAATTTGCTCAAATGAACCCAAAGTCATATATTTTCATTTTTAATGTTTCATTTTTTATCAGTTTGTTTTAAAGTCTTTTGACTTAGACTACAACGTGATTTCCGTCACCTTGTTGTTAGTCTCAATTCTAAACCAAAAACTTTATTAAATTCACTAATAGCACTAAATGCACGGAGTGACGCTCCTGCATATGCGCAAAACAATCATTATTGATTAACTTTTTAAGTTAATTCCCAGTATTTGACTTCAAATACCGTGTGACACAGATAAGATGCAAAAGTTTAAGTAATGAAAAAACAGTTTGGATAATAGACTACATGTCACCCCCAGCTGTGAAGAGCGGAAACCCCGCAGACCCTAGTCTGCTGTACAGACTGTGATTGGGATATGTTCGGAATTTAGGCTCATTTATAGGCATTCCCACATCCCGGGCCGGCTTAACCCCCCCCCCTCCTTCCTCCTCCCCCACCCCCACCCCCTCCGCCACTCAGTAGTTCAGTAATATCAAGGAGGTGTGAGTCCCTGGTAAATTATATTTCAAATCCCCAGAAACTTGGGGGGGGGCTACTTAAATCACCTTGTGGGGCACTGTGGCAGATATGCACGAGGCCCTCATGCTCACGGGATA
>JZLH01S0009303.1:10689-23189 GCA_001188425.1 Eucidaris tribuloides
CTCACGAGAGATATAGGAACTGCATGACCATGCAATAAAAGTTGGTTGGGACGAGGTGTAGAAGGATTCTAAGGGGTGTTTATCTTGTCAATTATTGGCAGAGAAGTCAAAAAGTTTGTGGGATTGGGGGGGGGGGGGTATTTAATTTTTTTTCATGGCATATGTCTATGGAGCGGTTCTCTGGAGGGAGTGTATTACATAAAATTCGTACAAAATATACGCTGTGGGTTTGGGATGAATTATCTGATGTATGTCAAAAAAGAGTGTCCACCTGGTAGCATATTTTTAAAGTGAATATAATATAATAATTAATATAATATGGAATAAAATAATAATATTGATTTTTATAGTTGCGTTATCCATTTTGATAATGCAGGAATTAACGAATAATTACATTTTTGTAATGAAACATATTGCATAATAAATTATGTCCTGAGTATTATCCAACATTTTGCTTATGTGTCGTCGGAGTAAGGGCAGTATTGTCTTTACCCTAATGTCAAATAAGTATGTAGAAGCCTCCATTTGAACTATGTTGAAGAGAAAACGCAAAAAGAAATCAAGGGCACATAGGTGATTCCATGTTTAGCTTTCTTTGTGAATGAAGCCATTCAAACCACAACATATGAAAAGAATGAACGTTTCTGTACTTGATGGTTCGTTCTTTCAGCTATTGTGGCTCGCTCCTGTTATGTAGCGGTCTTGAGTATGGCCAGTTCCCGTCAGCAAGGCTGTTCTTCGATCTGCTGTATCATTTCTTCGCGGAGCTGTTCATAGCTTCAGGGATGCATGATGGTTGGAAGCTCCCTCCTGCTCATCTGCTGCTCGTGTTTCAGTTGTTGTCTTGCTGTTTCACTTTCAGGCCCGAGATGCAGAGATTGCACGCCTGATGATGGAGGAGTCCTCTAGGGCGGAGTCGGAGCAGCAGCGCAAGCTGAAGGAGCGGTACCAAGAGAGTGTCCGCTACCAGCAGGAGCTGGAGAAACAGCTGGAGGAGCAGGAGCGCAAGAAGCAGGAGGACTACGAGGAGTTCCTCAAGGAGAAGCTCATGATCGACGAAATCGTCAGAAAGATACACGAGGAGGACGAGAGGTGATTGACAATTTTTAGTGGCTGCTTTGTCATTTTTGAGGGCTCGTGGGCCACATCTTGTCAGTGATTTTCCTCAAAAGTATTTGGACACATGCGTGGCTATAGGCATGTGCCAAAACAAAATGTACGGCATTGCAATGACGGGCCATTATGATTTCTGTGGTGGCTCTCGTTAAGTACTTGAAGCGTTAAGGTGCTTTCAAACCACAATATACGGCATTGCAATTACTGGGGCCATTATGATTTTATTGTCAAGCCCACCGAGGTGGAGGGAGACTAAGGGATCACTTTGGTGTCTGTCCATTCGTCCATCGTCCGTACGTCCGTCCGTCCGTCTGTCCGTCCGTCCGTTATGCTTACAAAATTTTTAATAACTCTGTGCTAAATGTTCCCATTTCAATCAAACTTGGATGGAAGATTGATCATACAGACTTTCAAATTTAGAAGTATGTGAAGGTGACCATAAGGTCAAAGGTCACTGGCGGGGGTCAACGACCTTTTTGAGCCCAAAGTTAAGTTTTTGAGCAAGTTTCTTTGTATGCGAAACTGGGCGAGACACATTTTGGCTATTGCCTTGTTTCATTTCATTTTATTTCCATTTCCATTTCCAAATAACAAAAATATAACAAAATACAAGGATACGCTTTAAATAATTTAAAACAATACAATAAGTAAATATAGTGTCAACAAATTTTAATAATCATTTATTACAATTACAATACATAATTCTTTATCATAATTAACATAAATTGATTTTGACCGAAACAAAGCATTGAAAACAAAACAAAGCTGAACCTTTGTGTATAATTGAAAAATATAAAGTATTTGGAAATGCAGGGTCCTTCAAGAAGCACAATTTATATGGTGGCCCTCATTAAATAGTACTTTAACCCTGTTTTAACTGGGCTATTTCAGACCAGGTTTTTACTGGGGGGGGTCAATTTGACCCCCCCCTGAGATCTTCGGCCGCCGTATTGCGGCGATCGCCGCGAAAATTTGCCTATGCGCCATTAGAGCCGGATTTAAACTACACGAGCTGTTATATGAAATTTTGCCAAAAATTATTTCTATTTTTTAAGCTAATTTTAATTATTGCAAATAAGTGTATGACAATTTTTGTTTTCGCCTATAACTCACTTATCTACAGCTAGTAAATTGCTAATTTTTGGTGAAAAAAATATTGTTATTACGATTTCTAAACCAATTATCTTACAAAAACATTTGCCAAATTGGAATTAATTTCTTATGTTATTTCATTGTTTTCTGAATTTTCTTATGTATTTCTTTGTTTTCTCGACCTTTGTTTTCTATTGTTTTTGTGATGAAATTTGCTTGCGGGACACTTTTGCAATCGTAAACAGCATAAAAATTAATTCATTTCAACCAGTAAAAGCCAAAAAATCCATACATTGTATGATTTTCTGGCTGAAAACACAATTTCCATTTGAATTTGCTACACGAACATCGTTTCTTGCAAGCAATTTTGGTTGACATGCATGTATAAAAAGTCGCGCAGCGTGCGTAACCGGTCATGCTCCAATTTTCGCGAAAATAGTCTCAAAAGATGCGCAAGACTTGAAAGTAAAGAACGTCAGCCGACGACGCGGTGAAAAAAATTTGACACGGCGGCATCGGTCGCGAAATTTCGTCGAAGAGGGGGTCAAAATTGACCCCCCCCCCCCCAGTTAATATAGGGTTAAAGGTAAATGACATGATTGGTGGTAGTCCTCAACTTGGGCTGAAACTACTGTAGAATCAAGTAAACATTGACTCATTCTAAAATACCTAATGTCAATATCCCTTGTGGCATGCAAACCTGCTGTGTAGCTCTCTATGGGGCTATTTTTATTGTGCCCCAATGAAATTAAAATACTAGTATGTTCATGCATGATTCTCCTTAAGTAAACAAATTCCAGACAAATCCTTCCAGCTGGGAGATCCAGTCCAGCTGATGTATAGTTGGTATATATTTCAACTCATTTGGTTCTTGAGGCATTTTCAAGTGTTCCCAATCATGTCACTAACCTTTAAGGTGCTCTTGTAGGACTTTCTGGGGAGAATTGGTCCTCCACCCTTGTGATTTTTGTTTTCACTGGGCTAAACCTTGTGTACACTGGTGCAGTCAATAATCTCCTTATGATTAGCTGAAGGCTAACATGTTGTTGTTGTTAAGTGCCATCGAGTCGTTCTCGACTCCTGGTGTCCCCATGGACAAACTTTCTCCATGCTGTTCTATCCTGTGCAAGCATGCTCAGTTCTCTCAAAGATTTTCTAGTTTCTTTAGTAATTCCTTCCAACCATCTATTCCTTTGTCTTCCTCTTCTCCTTCTGCCTTGTACTTTCCCAAGCATGATGTCCTGCTCCATACCTTTTGATCTGATAATGTGTCCAAAGTAGCTTAGTCTCTGTTTTACAACCATAGCCTCAAGGGAGTAGCTTGGTTTATCTCTTCAAGTATTGATTTGTTTTTTCTCTTGTCAGTCCATGAAATCCTCAACATCCTACGCCAGCACCATAGTTCAAATGCGTCTATTTTCTTCCTCTCTGCCCTTTTTATTGTCCAGCATTCACTTCCATATAATACCACGGGGAATACTAATGTATTTATCATCTATACCTTTGTTGTCTTGCTAATATCTCTCTCTTTCATTATCTTGCTGAGACCAGCCATTGCAGTTTTCCCAAGAACGAAGACTAACATGCAACACACAAATTACTACATGCACACTTTACACATCACAAAAGACTGTTGCTAAATCACTTTGGGAACTGCCACACATCCCAAGATAAAACAATCTTCCCTTTTCTCTGACCATTGTGTCATGTGGTGTAAAGCCAACCTTAGTTTTAAAATGTAGTTTGACCAAAAGTACTTAGATAGTTTGGGCACTTATTGAAACTGATAAACACACATAAAGGATTTTTCAGGTTTGCCTGATATTTGGCATCTTTTGACTATTTTCCGTAAAATTTCAAGATCAATCCATGCAAGTTACAAACTTTATATATGAAATTATAAAAAAAATAAAAATGTTCCTTTTAAGCAAAGAGACAGCAAATTTGTAAATTATATGTGACCCTTAAATTGGGACAAATGGTTGATGAACATACTGTTATGATCTTATAGAAACTACTGACAATGAACCTCTTGTCCTGACTCACATATTTCATTGATTTACATGACAATTACAGGTGTGACTAATTGTTTGTGTCATGGTGAAAGGTTTACCCTTTTGAATTATACTGTAATAATCACATACAATATTTATTTGGATATTTGTACAGAGAGCGTGAAATCTACTACGAGAAGCAGGTGGCCACCAAGCGATACATCGATGAAGACAAGACTGCTCGGCAGAAATGGAAGGACCTGGAGAAGAAGAAGATGGAGGAGGAGAACATGAGGATCCTGCAGTTTGCCTCCATGCAGCAGGCCCGTGAGGAGGAGCGCATGGAGAGCAAACGGGTCCAGGAGGAGTCCAAGGCCATGGTCCAGAAAAGCGTAAGTTTGGTTCTCAGCTTCATTCTAAAATGTCAAAATTCCATGTTCTTCTGTATTCTATAGCATCAACTTCTGTATTCTTCAGTCTTCCAAAACGGCAGAATTCTGTGTTTTTCAGTGTTAAACGTCAAAATTCTGTGTTCTTTGGTGTTATAAAAGTCAAATGTGAAAAAAGTTAACTGTAAACGTTGTTATTATGAATGTTTGGAGTAAAATCCAGTCCCTTACACTGCCAACCCATAGCTATTCCACCATATGTTTCCATAGTGGAAAAAAAAATGTCAAAAATAACTCATTCAATTTCTTGAAGTCAATGGTTCTGTCTCGACAGCACAGTCTGCCTTCCAAGAGAAGCATTGCACCATGACTGATTGGTCATGTGCAATTGACGATAGTCAAGTTTAAGTACTC
Source organism: Eucidaris tribuloides (assembly GCA_001188425.1). Classification (NCBI taxonomy): domain Eukaryota; kingdom Metazoa; phylum Echinodermata; class Echinoidea; order Cidaroida; family Cidaridae; genus Eucidaris; species Eucidaris tribuloides. The sequence continues at coordinate 15,695 of JZLH01S0009303.1, forward strand.
TCATCAAAATTATAAATTCTATGGCCGGTATTCTTGCAAGCGGACTGACTTACTTAGTCCACTGACTAACTCTGAAATGTTAGGTGCCTGTTCTATGGAATGCTGAGTGTTATCACATTCATTTCATGATGTATTATCAAAATTTCTAATTAAGTCAACAAATATCAGAAAATGTGTTGTAAAAATGAAAATTCTAATTCATTTAATGACAAAAAAAAACGTAGTATTACTTTTTTGTTACAGATTAAAGCACCAAATGTGTGGTAAATATTGTTTGAAGTGGTGTTCCATAAAACAGGCGACTACTATTCAGAGTTGTCAGGGGATTAAGTTAGTCTGCTTTCGAAAACACCAGCCATTAATTCCAATGTTGGTTTGAATGTCTTTATAAACATTTGTCTTATTTTTTTTTCCTTGTCCTGGTAAATATTCCAAGGGAGGGTAGGGTATTGAGGTGGGAATGGGTGTACAGATCCAACTATCTCGCCTCGTGTCCATGATATGGACACGAGGAGATAAAGAAATAGGCAAAGCAAGAAATAGGTCAAAATGATGATCCTGGGATTTTTAACTGCCATCAGGGAAAAATCAGGGAATTTTGTTTCCATGAAAGCTGAGAACCCTGTTGTTTTTAAATGGTAGATGAATCAATATAAATGACAAATATCTGCTGTACTTCTTCCCACCACACAGCTCAGCGACAAAATCGCCAAGAAGCGCGCCATGGAGGAGGAGATGGAGCGGGTCCGTCAGGAGCTCTACCTGGAGGAGCAGGAGGAGTCAGAGAGACAGAAGGAGATGGCGGAGATCGAGAGGCAGATCCGGCAGCGCCTGGAGCTACAGAAGACCTACCAGGAGCAACTCCAGCTGAAGGAGATGAGGAGACAGGCGGAGATTGCCGAGGAGGAGGAGTTCAAGAGACAGGTGGGCAGGGAGATGACGACCTTGGTTTTGGAAATATTTCATTTTAACCCCTTTCAGTACCACGCTCAGAATATCATGTACACAAAGGCTATGGAAGTTTGTTGTAATGCTACTGAGAGAGTTGAAAAAAAAATATGACCTAAAAAATAAAATAAAATAAAGCATAAAAAAATGAGATATGTTTTCTCAGCAGCCTTATGTATTCAATGGTAGCCAGAATGTAGCATTATCAAGAAAACGGGGATGATTTTGTGTGTGTGTGTGTATTTGTCTTTTACTTAGTGATATTGAGTGGATGTACAAAAAATAGGTGAGAAAGATAACAGTGTGGCAGATCCAGTGCTCGGAAAGAGAATAGCAAACAAAATCTTTCCATGGCGAAAAAAGTCAAGCAGCACTTGGTGTAAATAATGAGCTAATACACAGCGTGCATTATAACTGTAATTCAAATTTCTCAATTTAATATGTCATGTAAAATCACAGCAGTGATAATATACATGTATTGATCTCATCAACAATATTTGATGTTTGTTTTTTGTGCCTTACCCCTAACAAAGTTTGGTGTTAATTCAACCGTTTCTTGAGGATTCACCACCTCAAAGGTTCATTGTGTAGGAGCAATCCATCTACAGAGATAAGGACTAGTCTTAAAATACAGGCACATAATCATGGCAGTGCCGTGGTGTACAGACTGTGAAACAAAACAAATTCAAATTCAGATTCAAACACCCCCCCCCCCCCGGAAATCTCGGCCATTGACCGCGCGATCTCGCCAGAAATCGGCACACACGTCACCCATGACGTAATCTACAAGACTGCATACTTAATTACTCGGAATTAATTTCACATTAATTGATTATGCTAATTTATGCATAAAATCATAATTAAGCTCTAAATCACTAATTAAAGCTCCAAATATGCTAATTTTTTGGTCTAGACACTCTTTTTAGTGTTCTTAACAAAGGGACTTGAAAAAAATCCAGAATCAAAATTGTTTTCCTTTGTATTTTATTGTTTTTAAAATTTCTTATGTATTTCTTTGTTTTTGTTTTTTTACCTTTTGTTTTTTATTGTTTTTTTGCTGAAATTTGTCTGGGACACTTTTGCGATCATAAAGAGCATAAAATTAATGAATTTCAACCAGTAAAAATAAAAATAATCATACATTTATTAATTTTGGCTAAAAACGCAATTTGCATTGGAATTGTACAGGAAATTACATTTTTGAGCTATTTTTGGCATGGCATGTAAGTACGAAAAGTTGCATAACTTTAGAACCACGTACCTGGATGTCAAGAATTTGGTCTCAAAAGATGCGCAAGATTCGAAAGAAAAAAGTCACCAAACGCTGTGGCAACTGCCTTGCGCGTTGCGGACATAAGGCGCGAAACGTCCAGGGGGGTGGATTTAGGGTTAAAGCAACCAGTTTGGGGGACCTGATGATTTGCACCAGGCTCCTGAACTCCCTAGCTTTTTTTGTAAGGGGTGTCCTGGTTAGAAAAATTGAAATATGAGGATTTTCCATGGGTCTCTGCACAGCACCCCCTACAAAATTGTTGTTCCTAGGTCCATTTGTGGGAAACAGTTTTGCCCTACCCCCAACTTTATCATTTGAGACAAAATAGGAAGCTGTGCCATTCTGCATCGACAGTGGATCTTTAAAGTAATTATCATTATTATCATCATCTACAGATGTTGGCCAAGTTCGAGGCCGACGACCGCATCGAGCAGATGAACGCCCAGAAGCGTCGCATGAAGCAGCTGGAGCACAAACGGAAGGTGGAGGAGCTACTGGAGGCCCGCCGTGCCCAGTTTGCCGCCGACAGGGAGCACGAGAGGGCAGAGCAGGAGGAGGCAGAGAATCTGGAGAGGCTGAGGTTGCAGATCATCGAAGAGGAGCGGCAGAGGCTCCTCAAGGAGCATGCCTCAAAGCTTCTTGGTTACCTGCCAAAGGTGAGACAGAACTAGAGATGTCATGATTGGGGGTAGTCTTCAATTTGGGGTGAAACTATTCCAGAATCAAGTAAACTGCGCAAGGAATTTAGTGTGAAAATTTGGTAGTCAAAAGTTGACTCGTTCTAAAACAACATCCATCAGTATGCCCTGTGACAGACAAATCTGCTGTGTAGCAGTCTATGGGCTCCTATTACTATCAGGGCTTGAGAGAAATAAAATGCCAGTATGTTCATGCTTGATTTGGCTTAAGTCAACAAATTCTAGATAAATCCTTCCATCCATGAAATACACTCCAGCTGGTGTATCCATAAATACATCTTTCAACCAGTTTTGTTCGAGAGGAATTTGTTGTTTCTCCCAATCATGTCACTGCCCTGTGATCCATATCTGCCCAAGTATGGATAAATCCATAGAACTGCTAATTGCTGCAAAGCCCACTGCCATAAATTCTGTAGCATTTGTTTTACATTTCCAGTTTTATTTAACAAGTCTGATGACCAATCTTGTAGTCGGAATAGCAGGATTATCACCAAATACTTGCAAAGAATTTTCTGCCTATAGTTAGGATTGCTTAGTACTGGGAAAGTTTGTCTGAGTCACTGTGATTTGGCCAGGCATTTAGTAGGGTTTACATAGTGAAATACATTGGTGATATGGGATAACCATGCACTGCTGGTCAAGATAAATAAAGATTCTTACTTTCAGGTAACTATTTTGATACTGACTAATACTGAAGCAAAATATTACCAACATGTTTGTGCAAAAAGTATTAGCCTGCTCATCAATCAAATAAAATAGGAATGTTTACACAGCTATTTGCAGTCAATTTCTAATTTAATATGGAAAAAAAAATCACAAGCATGTTGATTGTTAAATGATGAGAGAAAAGGTATTTACCCTTAAAGAAGAATTATATGAAGATAGGATGAAAGTTAACCATTAATCGACCAGTTTTAGGTATTTCAGCTCATATTTTGAAAGAAGTGAAATATGACCAGCACTACAGACTAATCGGTCATTGTGACGGTAAGATTGAGGTTTTCCTCCAAAGTTATTTTAATTAAGATATATACAAACTTCAACACAGCAATAAGCTTGTTGATATAGCAATTACAATGGTATTTTTCTGCTGTAAAAAGAAGTTGGAAAAAACACAGTATATAAAAAACTACATTTCAAAAGCCAGATATTTATATCTTCTCCAATTTATCATTTTTCAGGGCGTTATCCAGCATGAGTCGGATCTGGAGCTGTTTGATGATGAGTTCAAGAGGAGATACAGCGGAAGACAGCGTGATGTGTTTGATGATGATAACTGGGATTAAAATCAAACTGATATACATTATTGGAAATTAATGGAAGTAACAAACTCACAAACAAGACACTTCGCTAAAATGGCTGGAGGGGGTCCATTCTTGGTCCTTGCCACTTACAAATCAGGATACACCCAGGCCTAGTACTTGGAGGGGGTTATTTAGGTGGGGTGTAATACTTACTTGTGTGCCTTTGTGAAAAATGAATTATCTTCACTTGATGATAACATTTTGGGGGATAAGGAGTAATAAGTGGCTAATAGACTGTACAAAACAGTAAAAAGTGTACTCTACATAAGTACAGGTATCATCATTTCCCATTTGAAAACTGTTTTCATAATCATGCAAACCTGTCTTGAAGGGAAGATAAAAGTGCAGTTTCCTTAATTACTAAAGTTTGTGACTTAGTTTTTCACCATAATGGGTAGTATTACCTGTATTGTACTTATGCTGTCTGTTTTCCCGTGGGTGTCGAGAAGGGGTGGGTTGTAGATTAAAAACAATTGAAAATTTGGTTTCTTGTCATTCTTCATCCAAAGAAAGATATGAGTGTATTGTGGGTCAAAGAAACCACAAAAAATGAGAATTAAATATATAGATATTTACAAAAAAATGAAATTAATAGTTACTAAACTAGAGTTCTGTGTAAAAAAATTAGCTATGGCATTGTGTTATATTCCTCACACTGGTGATATTTTTTGGTTAATTCAATTATACATGTATACAGTATAAATGGTTATATATTATATGTTTACTTTTTGTTATTGTGCAGTATGTAGAGAAATATGTTCTGCATGCATTTATGCAGTATAATTCCCCAAATCGGACGAGGGTCGTGAGATATATTATTGGTTGTTTTGACAGTGTATTAAATAATTTGTAGTGAGTGTAATATCTTGTGGTGTTGACACCTTGCAGATATTTCATTTTTTCAGTTTTTGAGGATGTGAACGAAAGTTAATCATGTATTTTGTATATTTAAAGGAAGGGAAATTAGCAACCAAAAAGTTAACACCTTGAAAAATCATGAAGTACTTGGCTTTTGTTACTGCTTACACTAAGCAACACAATGTCATTTGAATAAATCCTGTATATATTGTATTCAAGAAGCAATGTACATACATGTTAAAAGCGAAAATTGCATTAAATGAATTGTTATTCATATTTACTTGAAAAGATTGCTTTCTGTTTATTGTGTTGTATATGCATGTATTTGAGTATGTATGATCATCACAAATTATGTGAGTGGTGGTGACATTGGTGATGGTGACAGTGGTAGCTGGTGGTAGTGGTAGGCATGGCTGTGGTGACAGTGGGAGTGGTAGTAGTAATGGTGGTGGTAATAGTGACAGTGGTGACTGGTGGTGTTGATGGTCATGGTGGTGGTGGTGGTGGAGACAATGGTGATGGTGATGATGGTGTGGTGGTGACAGTAATGGTGCCAGTGACTGCATTGGTGATGGTGATTGACAGTTGGTGGAGTGGTGACGGTAGTGCTCATGGTCATAGGCATACTGAGGTCAGGGAGATTTTGGGGGTGTTCGAGGAATCTCACCCTCACCCCCCCCCCCCCCCTTTAGAAATAAAAAAAAAAGTGGTTAATGATAACGAAGATGGCGCGATTGCAAACTTGATTACTTCTTTCTTTTGCCTGTCGCATCGATTTACACAAACCCCCTGTAAAAAAATCCTAGGTACACCTATGCTCATGATGCTTTGGGATGGTGAGGGAAGTAATGATGTTGATTGATAATGAATAGATGTTAAATAATTACAATGAATGGAAGTGTTGATGACTGCTAGAAATAATGGAAAAATCAGGATAATTTTATAACGAGGATAATCTAATGACACATTTACGAAATGGTTGCAATGGTTGCTGCTATGACGTGTTTCTTCTCCTTTTAGGACTGTATTTTACGGGAAGCGAGTACTAAAGACAATAAATTTGAAAGAATAGGGAGTTTACAATACTTCATTCAAGCAAGAAAATGGAGGAAATGGGTATATGGAAATCTATCTTGTTATTTTCATTCGAAAACTATGGGATTAAAACTAGAATTTGAGTGGAAAGTTCTAATGAATTTCGGGGAGAATAATAATTTTAACCTTTCAAACTTTCAAAGTTGTTTTGATAGTAAAAGGACGCATCTTAACGGGATGGATCGTGATTTTTTTTTCTTGTTTACTGTGCAGTATCGTAGATATTACGAAATAATTTGGGGGCATGAAAATATATCAGTCAGTGGTTCAACGTGTATCAAAAGTGAAGTTGTAGGTGAATTTCTTTAAAGCCTTAGTATATAGTTTGGGTAAATGATGAAAAATGAAATTTTCTGCTGTGTTTTTAGATAGAGCTATCATACATTATACTTGATGAGAAAGTTTTATTTAAAAAAAAGTCGGGGGCGAACGTTTCGCTATAGGAAATCTATACCTAGTAATATCCGCTCTCTGATATTATTTAAACATCACAATTAAATTTGTCCCTATTTTCCGTAGGTAGTTTGATGTTGTTTTCTGATATCTGAGGTGACAATAGAATACTTTGTGAAAGATTGACAAAAAGTTGTCTGATCGACCAAAACTATACTTGGGCTTAAGTGATATGTTAGCTGCCGCTTCTTAAAATAAGCGTTCTACTGGGGAATGTTGAGGGTATTATTTTTCAGATGATTCCCGCGTTCTGCCCATAACATACTCCATCAGTGATAATTGTATAAAACTGATTTGAATTTTGAATTCAAAATATACATTATAATGTTTATTTCTGTTTTCAAATGCGGCAGCAATAATTGCTCGCATATTCCCGTCATGATGTGCGATGTGAGTCACGGTTTCGACAGAAGGAAAATAGATGAGCGATAACTGGTATTTATTGTCAATTACTATTCAAACTGTAAATGCTGTCAAGCATGTATTAGAACACAAGACAGTGGTATAGTACTTATCAGTGATGTTTCCCTGGTCTAGGTATCAGATCGTAATTCGAGGCCGTTTGGCAATTGTGGATAAATACCGGCCTAAATAAGAAAAAAAAACGAGAACAACACTTGTGAGTGCGGGAGAGTATGTTTGTCTGTGTTGTCTGTGCGTATATGTTTGTTTTGTTTAATTGTTAAGTAGTAAACTATCTGTATATTTCTATAATTCTGATTAAAATCTTTACTGTAAAGGGGTGAAACCTCCAAACAAATTTTTAAATCTTTTCATCACTCCTCGCTCATATTTTGCTACTGTACTTTACTTTGTGACTGATTTATTGTAAGTTTGTGTGTCTTAATGTATATTGTTTAATTCTC
>JZLH01S0009303.1:28189-30927 GCA_001188425.1 Eucidaris tribuloides
ATGAGTTTGCTCATTGCTTTGATATTGAGCATACCAAATGACATGTTTATCCATCTAAACACCAATCAGACGACAACATATTGTAATATAGATAACGCGCAAACATATCCATCCACAAGATGCTCAAGACTCATTGTTAATGTTTGTGTTTGTGTTGGTGGTTTGTTTTAGTTGGTGCTGGTAGTCTGTGCATATGTTTGGGTTGTTTTTTTTTCCAGGTTAATTTGAAGTTTCCAATATTGTGTAATTTTGTTACTCTTAGTACAGTCGGAGTCAAATACTTTTGTATCTTCAAATTTTGTTGTTAATCTACTTCAAGGGTGATGCCACGGGTAGTAGAAAGGAAGGTTGACCCCCCCCCCCCAAGAAAAATTCAAAAATCGGAAAATCATAGGGTGTTTCACAAAATTTGGGCCTTGTGGACATTTTCACCCCTCCCCCCCCCCCCAATTGGTTTTTGCCCTCCCTATGATTTTACCCTGGCACCACCTCTGATGTTCTTTAACATGATTTGTAATCTTGAATCAGTTTACTAGTAAAATAAATGAAGACATATATTTCTTATTAGTTTTTACTCGGAAGAGAACTTTTCCATGAAATTACCAAATAACATCCCACCTCCACCCCCAAAAGAAAATTAAATTTCCTCTTGTGACATTGAAAATGACTGTGAGCAAATTAATTTTGTGGAATATTCGAACAATGAGGCACTGAGTATTAACGGATGTTTGTAACTAAAGTAACAAGAAGTCAGGCTTTAGAAATGAATGCATATAAAAAAGTTCCCCCATATTTTGGTGTACAAGTTTTGTTTTGTAAGAAAGAGCACTTCTCCAAAATAAAGACCTTGCACTGTGGCTCCATGGCTCCATGCTTGCAGAGGTACAGGACTGTCCATTTTATAGTACACACAGGTGTTTGTAATTGCTTTGTTATGCAAATTGGTGTTTTGGAGGTAGATCATCACAGTCCATTCAGATGGGGTGTGTATTGGGTAAAGGTTTTAGGAAGTTAGGAACTGTACTCTTCTCTTTGTAGACATTGATCAGGGTTTGGGTTAAAGGGAACCAACACCCTGAGAAATTCATTTGCTATACATATAGAATATAATTGTGCCATGCCCTCTGCAAGCAGTTATGATCACTCCGTTTTTTATTTATTGAGGTTTGAATGTGAATTTCAAACAACAAATTAAGTAACAAACGACTTGGCATAGACTACTCGATCATCCGATACTATCAATCGATTGATCGCGCTATCGATATTTTTTCTGTCAAACGTCTTGATCGATAACAGTATTGCCGTTTGGCTGGAGTGCCGCAGATACGACGGTCCGGGGACCTGTAAGTCACTGTCGGTCAATTTTACTGGTCAGACCTAACCAGTTAAAATAAAAATGTTTATATATCGAGGAAAAAGGGTGTACATAAATTATATTTAGAAATGTCGAGTGTAATTGTTTCCCGATCGGAAATAAATTATGGATACAGACCAATTCGGATTCATATGATACTAAAACAAATTTCTGGTGCTTGCTTTTACAATTGAAAATTAATTGTCAGTGGTACTATTCGGCTCCATATATGTCAAAATAAAGTGTGACATACAAAAGTCATGTAGGCCCTATGGATCGGTTTATATTGTGGGAAACGGTATAGTGTATCCCTGCGCCTGTTTATGAACTTGAATATACGATTTGCAGTGAATTGTCCTAATAGGGACGCTGTGTTTATAATGGCAAAAAATGTCAACAGGTATTTTTTTTTTCAAAAGACCCGGATCCTATTTGTGCTATTTTTGCGTAAGTACATGTAGCGGCGGGAATGGTATTATCGCCGCGTATAGCAACCTGTACTATAAACTTGAAAGGTTAAATGTGCAAATTACTTCATGTATTGAAAGCGGTAATGAAAGAAAATGTCCGCAACAAAAGGACGGGCGTGTGTCGCGTATATTGCATGAAGAAGACGAAATTATGCAAAATAATGATGTTGTATCACCACCAGAAACCGCTCAATCTACCTCCCCACCACCCAGCAAAGTTTTGCCAACGCGGCATGCAGCGCTCAGTGGGACATTACTCGTCGCCACAAATACTAAGTTTGACCGACTTTCCTCCATTAATAATAATCCATACCCTCGAATTGTGGCATTTAGCTTCAGGAAGCATAGGCCCCTATTAGAGGCATAAATAAATGTTTTCATGCCAAAACTATGTCATATTATTATATCATCCTTCAATACAGGCTTCTGTCTTCATCCATTTAATGTTCAATATTGCCCGCGGCAATTGCCTTGCTATAAGCTCGACAGCCGAGTTGAGCCTGTGCAAGTGCACGCGAGTTTCTCAAGCGAGCCGACTGACAATCATTGCGTTCGCACTTTCGGCGGAGTCTCGACCATTGAAATGGTTGCTATTTGCGACCGAAGTGTCTCACACTTTATAGCAACTTTTTTGGATGAAGTGTTTGACTGTTTGAGATAGACTGGCTGAAACTCTGCAACGTTTTTTGATCAGGAACGCGACACTAGTGTGCGTAATATTGCGTACACAGATCGATCCTGAACTCCGATAGTTTTGGTAAAAACGCACGCGTATAGCCAGAACGCGCACGCATATAACTAGCGTTTACGGAACAGAGATTGAACGCGCGGAACTGAGTTCCAAAATGTTTTGATTAATATTAACAAAATATGATCACCTTACGAGCTATGACATTGTCTAGTGGTTATTTGTT
>JZLH01S0009304.1:1636-12056 GCA_001188425.1 Eucidaris tribuloides
AAATCAGGACCAGTCTGTTAACACGAGAAACTTGCTATTACAAAATTATGTGCGTTGCATGTGAAATTGTATTCGTTATTAAACAGCCGTTTAAAATGCGTTTGAAAAACAGGCAAGGATAAACCCCAATTTTTTTGAAGGTTATTCAAAGGAAGATCATTCCAAACTTTCGGACCGGAAACATAATGTTTTTTAGCGAATACAGTTCGAGTCGTTGGAAGGTGATACGTCACTCTGTCTTGTAGGATAGAGTGAATTAGAGCTATTCTTTTAAACATGATCTGAAAAACTTCGGGCAGTCCTCATTATATATAACGATACATGAAAATTCCGTACATTGTAGTATATAAGTCTTAATTTCAAGATATTATTAGTTTAAAAAGGTCATTTGTATGAAGAGATAAACCAACTTTAATTGACAAACTGCTCGTTTTCAATGTAAAAAAGTTATACCATTAATGTTTTGAGCAATTGCCCCATGCCAGAATACCATAGTTGAAATACGGAATATCAAAGACGAAGGTAAAAATTTTAATATTGTGGTCAATACCTGTGTTTCTAGATAATAGTTACTAAGATATATTTAAATATGGACGTCCAGGAAAGGTCATTAATCAATATAGAGCCTAAAAAAAATTGGGGCACATTCAACCGCCTGCTCTAAAATCAGAGCCATTTATATTAATTCGGTTCTTGGAAGGACTTTTAAAGAATACCTCAATAGCATAGTACTGAGTTTCCTTGTTAATATTAAAGGATAATTTGTTTGCAATAAATCCAATTTTGCACTAAATATTAATCTCGTTTCGATGGAAAAGAACCAAAATTAGATCACTGAAGAAAATAAAGGAAAATGTACGTAACTAACCGTTAACGTAACTAACCATGTTTTTGATATTCGTAGTTAAAAAAGTAATCTTGTCAATAAACTCATATATCAATGACTTATCAATATGCCCACAAATAGCATGAAATACCACTAGTCTATCTGCAGAAGGTGCAACTGTACGACAATACATAATTCTGTGTCTGCCATTAATGAGTATTTAAGAATGCTTATCGACGACTATCAAAACACAAAAATACATGTAAAATAGATAGATCAGATAGATAGAAGATAGTATAGATAGATTAGATAAGATAATATATAGATAGATAAGATAGATAGAGCAGATACTGTAGATAGAATAGATAGATAAGATAGATAGATAGATAGATTGATAGAATAGATAGATAGATAGATACTGTAGATAGATAAGATAGATAGATAGATAGATAGATAGATAAGAATAGATAGATCTAGATAGACAGATGAGACAGATAATAGATAAGATAGAATGGAATAGATAGATAGATAGATAGATAGATAGATAGATAGATAGATCAGATAGATAGATAGATAGATAGATAGAAGGCAGATGTAGATAGATTAGAACTGTAGATAGATAGATTGGGTGAATCAAGCCTTGAACAAAAGTCGGCTGACGTTTCACCGCGGTGAACCCAGGATCATAGTAAAGGGGAATGTTCTATGGTGCACCTCCTATTACAAGAGGGGTGTGTTTGAAAACCACCAAACACCCCCCCCCCCCCCCGCCAATAACCCAATAATTATAACGATCGACATTATTGTAAATATTTCTCTGATGCACGACTTCCGTTTGATCACTACCGCGCAGATCCTTCACGTATAACGTACCTGTTCATCTATCTAAACGGTATGTTCGCTTTCTTGCTGATGGTTGGCCGGCCACAGTGGTGACAGTGGGATTCAAGAAGTTTTGCTCCAAATGTGACAGAGGGGCGGAATTTTGAGTGATGTCGTTGATTCCACTTCTCCCCATCAATATTTTTTTGTAGACATCATACACGCCGTATGATACGATAAAAAGTCTAACAAATCGGATCAAACATTATTACTTGAAGTTAATGAAACCATGACATTATAAAAAAGACAAAAACTTTAACCCCTCCCGCCCCCCAATTACTCTCCTAAAAATGCAAAGAAGAGTTCCTCCGCATGTATGTATTTAGGATACCCGGCCTTTTTACAACCTGTTTTACTCCAGATTTGTGTTCTAATAGTACACAGATACTCTCGTAATCAGGACACCTATCACAGGACAATTCACTACGCAGCCCGAAGGTGCAACCCTCTAGGACAACGAATTACCAATATAGGGCAACCACCTCTAAGGACTAGCTACCCCCGACGGCGCCACAGGGACAATTCGCGACCACTACTAGTGATTACCCCCCCCCCCCAAACCAATCTGACTCCCAAAAGCACCACCCTCCAGGACAATTTCCCCCAGAGACTACCCCGTATAACGGCAACGCAATGTTCAGGGGCTAACCTCCCGAGACAAGGTACCGCCCCCGCGCCCGACACAGGTATCACTTGCCAAATACCCCCGAACAAATTAACTTGAGGCCAACCACCCTCGTAAAAACAACCAACCAACCAACAACACAAACAAACCAACAAACAAAGCAAACCAAACGGTTAATTACTCATCAGGATTCCCACCCCGTGGTACAACTATCGACCTAGGGTAACTAACCCTCAAGAACAACTAACAACCTTCCCGGCAATTACCTCTAGATGATTACCACCCCCAACAAACTCCCCTAAGGGCCTAGTCTTCCACCTCTAGGACAAGTACGAGAATTGTGACCGTGGACAACTCCCATCCAGAACATCACCTCTAGGCCAACCACACCACTGACATCTGACAACACCTCAGACAAACTACTCACATAGGGCAACCACCGTGAATCAACTATCTCGCCCCCCCGACATGAGTACGCTCCCCCGGTAACTAGCTACTCGCTGCGACACCCCCTCCCGATAGTACCCAGGGTAACCACACTGTATACTAGTACGCCCTGACAATTTATCCCCCCCCCCGATCACTATCAGGGAATTAGGTTTAGAGCAGGGGCGTCAATTCTTGGGTTGCAATGGGGGGGGGGGGTCGCCACTATCCAATGAAAATATTGGACGTGAAGCATACATATCGATTTTGCTCTCCCCCCCAATAATCTTAAATAACTTGACAATTTCAGAAACGTAATAGCAAAGGATCATGTCTAAAAAGTAGTGCAAGACAACCAAAAACCATAAAAAATATAACTCAACATACTCAATTTCAATATTTCGGCACGCTTCATTTTTCTACTTTTGCCACCCCAATCCCCAAAATGGATCAAGGGCCCCTGGTACGAGTGCGCATAAAAAAAATAATAAAAAAATAAATAAATTAGTTGCTTTGATTTGATAAAACCATTTTCATCTAATAATCAATTTGAAAAAAAAAAGCTCAGTATCTACTATTTATTAGTTTATAGTTTCCAAGTTTTTTTATGATTGATAAGTTGACATGACTACAAAGATACAGATTATTTGGAAAATAATTTCAGTATTTTGGAGTGAATGTCGAAAGTTTTTTTTAGATAATTGTTTATCTACCAGCAGCTGCATCGTATAACATTAATCTCACATTGTGAAATTAAATTTGGAAACATCGATCGTTTTCTAGCAGACATATTCAATTTTGTCTGGCGATGCCTTTCTTGTGTACTTTACACAGCGACTATGTAACTTGCTGAAATTACATTTCTTTTGTGTTTATTATCACTTATATTTTTTTTCTACTTGTCGATTTCATTATTGTAACCTTTTCAGTTGTGAACTGCTGAAGTCGCAGTCTTTTGGGAGAACCTTGAACCAACAACATTCTACGAATACTTGAACGGCTAACAAGGTAAAACGATAAATTATTATCGTTTATTTATTCACATACTAAGATCTGGCTATAGATTGCTATAAGAGTGATCACAGTGATATAAGCGTAATTTTCCATCAGATCACTCGAGAAAAAAGTTCGTTTAACACTCGGTAGATAATTATTGATAAGGTCCGAGTGTAAGCACTTAATTTAGCCTCGGCGATCTGAAGTGTACACGCTATCTTTTCTCACTTCGCTTCCGGAAGATAGCCTACATTAGATCGCCTCGGAAATGATTAGATCGTCCATCAGCCTCACCAACCGTAATTATTTGTTTATTATAAGTATACATTACTCTTTACCAGTAAATGCACTTTAAAGCAGTAATTGTATGAATAGTATTCGCTGAATACTCCACTTAATATCATTACCATAAAAATGAAACGAAAGAAACAATTCAATGATCCACTTATTTCGTAAATATGCAACACTTAAAAATACTAGCATTCCGTTTTAATCGTCCATCAAAAATTATTATTCAGATTCCTTAAATATTATATCAACAACAATACCCTAAGACTTAGCATGTGAATTGTATTGAATAACAAATAATTGTGATTTGATTATTTTATGAGTAACGTTTAACGATGCAAAGCCAAAAGTCTAAATTGCGTGCTTCAGGGATTACAACCATAAATTTCATAGGGGGATAAAAAAAATCAAAAATCAAAGTAAGATCTGGATTCTGTTATTTGTTATCCTTCATAGATCACAGCCTGGATGCAGCTTCGGTGTGTGGTCCTCTCGCCATTGTTTCCTTTGCTGTACCTCGTCTGTGGCGGCCCAAACTTCCTCATCTGTTCCACACAAAGCCAAGACGCCTCAGTTGATGAAGTCGTAGTCACGGTCTTCATAATCAAATTTTCGATGAGCATAATATGGATAATTTAATCGAATATGATTATCACCAACAATACTTAAAAAAAAGATTGGCCACAGCCACTCAGCACCTTAAGTACACTGACACATCACGCACGAAGCACACACAATAAAACACAAAAATAGAACACATAATACACCTACACAAGTGTGCATTTACAAACACATTGTGTGCGCGTGCGCGTGTAGCGTGTGTAAGAATGTGTGTGCATGTGTGTGGTGTGTGTGTGTGATGTGTGTGTGGTGTGTGTAGTGAGTGTGTGTGTGTACGTGAGTGTGTGTGTGTGTGGTGTGTGGTGTACGTGGTGTGATGTGTGTGTAATGTTTGTGAGTGTGTGTGGTACGTGAGTGTGTGTGATGTTTGTGTTTGTGTGTGTGTGTACGTGAGTGTGTGTGCTGGCTATTTGTGTGTGTGTTGTAACATCATGTAAACAATATTCTGTAAAGTGTATACCACTATATTGACTAACTCTACTCAACAGCAGACATACTTTTGGGGATTGTACATGTTCTATGAGATGTCCTCACATGTATATGTGGTAAGGAGGTAGCAGATCACACAAACACTTCCACACCGCAAACATTAGTATCCTGCACAAGTACGCGCTGTGTAAGTATGTGTGTGTGTGTGTGTGTGTGTGTGTGTGGTGTGTGTGTGCTGTGTGTGTGTGTGCCGCGCGCGTGTGTGTGTGGTGGGGTGCGTGGTGTGTGTGCGCGCGTGTGTGTTGGACGTTTACGTGTGTGATGTGTGTGGTGTGTGTGTGTGGGTTGATGTCTGTCTGTGTGTGCGTGTGTGTGTGATGTGTGTGTGTGTGTGTGTGTGTGTGTGATGTGTGTTGTGTGTGTGTAATGTGTATACAATAATGAACACCACTTAAGAACTTCACGTAAAGGCCTGAAATTAACTTCTCATCATAACTTTGAAAACTATGACAACATGCAAATTCTGATTTTATTCTTATTTCCCTTTATGTCACTAATAGATAATCAACAATTGTATATGCGCGAAACTTTTATTACTCAAATTGAAAGTGGCCTGTTTAATATAGTTTTAGTAATATATCTCTAATTGGCACGGGGCGTCGATCCTAGGAAACAGGAGCGGGGGGGGGGGGAGGCAGGGTCAAATCGCCCTCAATGACAAATATAGGAGGCTAACATATCTATTTGCACTCAGCCCACCCCCACTCCTACCCCATGATTTTGCAACTGTGTTAAATTCATCAAACGTAAATGCAGGGATACATCGAAAAAGCCAAGAGCAATGACAATACGAAACCATCAAACTGTTAACAATAAAAATACACTTAACAATAGGCATATAAATCCTTTTTTTAATGCAGATTGTCTATATTACATTGTTTTTACTATTTGCATGCCCCTCCACAATACGAAAAAAAAGAAATGGATCGACGTCCACTGCAAAGTCGTATATATATTAATACCCACAGGGTGTCCATGGAACAGCAGTTAATGATCCATGTCTGCTTTTAAATCAAATAAGTACAATTTGCAATGCTTTAGGAATATTACCCCGATTGTTTGTTGGCCTTTTGAATAGTCATATTGGGACTGCCCAGTTTAGTAATACCCACTCGATCCATTTGTATCATTTACTAAGTTTGTGTGATGCCAGGAATTGAATCTTGTTTGGAATTTAATGGTGTTTTACTCTAAAGAAAATGACATCCATAATAACATATATTCGATATGGAATTAATGAATTGTTATAAGTTTGGTATAAATATCGTTCGTTTATTCGTCAATTTTAATATCATTGTATGCTTGTCAATACTTGTTAAAAATGTCATTCTTTTCAGAAATATGAAAAAATAAAATTGGAAATGAAAAATAAGATTGGGTCGCAGTATATTCTGATCCGCAGCCATAAGTTGTCCAGTATGATAATGGTTCTGCAATGTTTGTGCATAAATTTACGGTTCGATAATTTCGAGTTACTTATATTCAAACGTTTTCAACAATGCTTTGTATCAATTCATATTGTTTATGTGCCGCATGTTTTGTGTAAATCATTACGATTGTACTATAATTTAATCAATATTAATGAAATGATGAGTTAAATAACTGATTTAACTGCAACATAAGAAATCACAAAAAGGTCCTTTATTAAATCAAAAAGTCTTTAAAATGTAAACAAGCGGCTAAAAAAGAGGCAGCGGACCAGGGATTTTTGATAAAATAGTGGTCAAAGTCCATAAGTAAGCTGACAAGCAAATGGTTTAAATTAATAATTTTCAGCTGAAAATCTTCCATATACCCCAAGGTATGTTCCAGCTATTAGAGAACACGACAAAAAGATTTTTTGCTTGAAATAAATATCAATGGTTAAATATTTCACACAATTCATACATACACTTTAATATGTGATAACATCTGATCTGTTCTGTGCTCATGGAATGCAATTGTTTTGAGATGTTTTTTGGCACAGGTATATTTTCTAATGATTTGCAGAAGAAATAAATTCAAATCAAATTGGCATTACTATAACAATTTGTAATGCGGGATGTTATGTTCAGGCAATAAAGGTGACAAATCCAATGACAGGTTAAAATGTCAGGCAGATAATACCTTTTTTTTTTTTTAAATGTAATAAAGTATAAGCAACCCTTTAAATTACTGATGAAGAGGCAAGTAAGCATCGATTTCATAGTAACGAGTGATGGGTTTGGGGGGGGGGGGACACCCGAAGGCGAATAATTAATTATCACCGCCCCCCCCCTCGGAAAGAAAAAAATGTCACGAATTATTGTAGGCCCTAAATTGTTAAAAGTAAAGAAAGTTAACCTAGAAATCCGACCCCCCCCCGCTATTAACAGAATTATATTATCTCATCGCATTTTTTGAAAAAGGTTTAGCAGATCAAAATCTAATCAAAAACATAAAAAAAAATATGTGAATAGGATATTACCTTTACAAATATGGGGTGGGAGGAAATTACCCAAGAATAGGCCTATAGGCCTATATATTTTTCCTCCTCACAAACGTGACTTCAACCCCGGCCTTATTTATTTCCAGGTTACATTATCGTTTTAATCGGAGCTGTTCGACACAATTTTATTGGGGCCTATAGGCCTATTATTATAGGCCTATATATAATTTCTTCCTTTCTTTTCCTTTTTTCGTTTTTGCAGGTTATAAGCTATAAAGGTCATGTAGGCCATAAAGAACGCGTGTTCTACAGTATCGGCCTATTTGTAAGTTGGACCAAATAAATGTATGGTATCTTTATAGGCCTACTGTTTGTATAACCTGATAACAATGTGATGTAAATAAGAAAATCTCGATACATAGGCTATATTTGAAACGACAAATAAAATGAACATGAATGTATACTCATGTATACTCAAGAATGACGCATAATTGATGTGAAATATATTTTTTTTATTATTGAAATTGCAGACCCAGATCGAATAATTGTTACAAGTATAATAATAACAAATTTAGTGAAAGTCACTTTTCAGTAATTCAGCTCATTATGCACATCTTAATCATGGGTGTCGATCCCACGGGGAAAGGGAAGGGGGGGACACGTGGTTGTAAAACCTGTCCCCCTCTCGATGTTTTTCTTCTTGTAATGCCCCCACCCTATATTTTAAGCGTAATCCTATACATATATCGTTTTAATGGCGATAATTTTTATCTCACCCTTCAAAACGAATGAAGGCAATAAATCCGTTATGCGGGGGGGGGGGGCAATCTAGTAACTTTACGTTAACATAGGACAAAATTCGTGACATTTTTTTTTCTATCGAGGCGTAATAATTATCGCCTTCGGTCCCCCCCCCCCACCCCCCACTCTTACATAAATCGCGACGATACTTACATCCACATAAGCGGCTATATATTACAATTTTTAAAAAAAGTATACCTGCTGACATTAAGTTCATTACTTTGTCATTTATTCTGAACATAACATCCCAGTTACAACATTGTTATAGAATCGCAATTTGATATGATTATTTTCTTCTGCAATCATTAGAACAATATACATGTGCAAAAAAAACATAGTAAAACAATGCATTCACATAAGACAGAACAAGATCAGATGTATCACATATTAAGTAATGTATAGCACATTTGTGTGAAATATTTAACCCATTGATATTATCAAGCAAAAAGCATCTATTTTTGTGTGTCAGCTGGAAACATAACCTTGGGTTTACTGAAGATTTTCAGCTGAAAATTAATTTAGACTTAAACCATTTGCTTGTCAACTACACACTGACTTTGGCCATTATTTTGTCAAAAATCCCAGGTCCACTGCTCTTTATTACCAGTTGTTTACATTTTAAAGACTATTATGATTTTAATAAAGGACTTTTTGTGTTTCTCATGTTGACAGTGAAATTATACACCGCCTCTAAAATCAGTTGTAACTCACATTAATATTGATAAATTATAGTACACGTAATGAATTACACAAAACATGCGCAAAACAATATGAAATGTGTACAAACGTTGTTAATAATGTTTGAAATAAGTCAACTCGAAATTCTTGAACCGTAAATTTATGCCACAAACATGCAGAACCATTACCAAACTGGCAACTTATAGGCCTGCGGTCAGATTATTCTGGACCCAATTTTGATTTTCAATTTCAATTTATTTTTCATATTCCTAAAAAGAATGACATTTTTAACAATATAACAAGCAAACAATGATATGAAAATGAGAATAAATGACGATATTTACCAAACTTACAAAATTCATTAATTCAATATCAATATATATATTATGTCAGTATCTTTAGAGTAAACACCATTTAATTCTAAACAAGATCACATTCCTTGCATCCACACAAAACTTATAAATGATACAAAATAGGATGGAGTGGGGTATACTTAACTGGGCAGTCCCAATATGACTATTCCAAAAGGCTATACAAACACTCGGACGTAATATTCCTAAAGCAATGCAAATTTTCCTTTAAAAACAGAATGGATCATTAACTGGTCTTCCATGACACCCTATGAGTATAATATGTACACAACTTGCAGGGACGTGGATCATTTTTTTTTTCGTATTGTGGAGGGAGGCAAAAGTAAGAAAATGTAAATAAAAAAATCTGCATTAAAAAAAAAAGAAATTGTATAGACCTATGCTTAAGTAGTATTTTTATGTTAGGTTTGATGTTTTTGTATTGTCTTGCACTGCTTTTTCGATGTATCCCTGCATTACATTTTATGAATTTTACAAGTTGCCAAAATTCTGGGGTGGAAGGGGGTGGGGGAAGGGGTGGGGGGGGGTTGGGAAGGCAAATAGATACGTTAGCCACCCATATTTGCATGAGGGACGATTGCCCCCTGCCTCCCACAGACTCCTGTTTCCTAGGATCGACGCCCCTGCAATAGAGAATATTACTAAAACTATATAAAAAAGACACTTTCAATTGAGTACATAAAACAGTCGCGCAATATACAATTGTTGATATCTATTAGTGACATAAAGGGAAAAGAAAAATTGAATTGCATGTTGTCATAGTTTTCAAAGTTATGATGAGTTAATTTCAGCTTAGTGAAGTTCTTGAGTGGTGTTCCATTATTGTATACACATACACACACACACACACACACACACACACGCACACACACGCACACACAGACAGACATCACACACACACACACACACACACACACACACACACACACACACACACACACATGTGCAACAGCTACTTTGGTGGACATGGCACTCATGCTTTTGTAGCTAATTTGAGAATGAGCCTTAAA